>OX328132.1:30572070-30704570 GCA_946811695.1 Gonocerus acuteangulatus
TCGCTAAGAAAGCATTTTTTTGATATTAAAATGTTTATGTACCAGGTCATTCAAAAAGTCCTGTCGTTTTTTTGGGGGAAATTATAAATAAATAAATATTTTCAAATAATCACCTTTATTCATCAAAATATCCACCGTTACAGTCGGTAACCTTCTCCCAACGAGATGGTAAAGCCCAAATTCCTTCCTTAAAAAACTGTTGATTTTTACTGCAAAAATAAGTGGTCAGTTCGTGAATTAGGTTGTCACGGTCTTGAAAACATTTCTGTCTCAGATTGTTGTCGAGATCTCTGAATAGGTGATAATCAGTGGGTGACAGGTCAGGGGAATATGGTGGGTGAGGCAAAACTTCCCAGCCTATTTCTGTCAATTTTTCAAATTTCTGTCAATTTTTCAAATTTCTGTCAAAAATTGACAGAAATAGGCTGGGAAGTTTTGCCTCACCCACCATATTCCCCTGACCTGTCACCCACTGATTATCACCTATTCAGAGATCTCGACAACAATCTGAGACAGAAATGTTTTCAAGACCGTGACAACCTAATTCACGAACTGACCACTTATTTTTGCAGTAAAAATCAACAGTTTTTTAAGGAAGGAATTTGGGCTTTACGATCTCGTTGGGAGAAGGTTACCGACTGTAACGGTGGATATTTTGATGAATAAAGGTGATTATTTGAAAATATTTATTTATTTATAATTTCCCCCAAAAAAACGACAGGACTTTTTGAATGACCTGGTAGAATATAAATCTATTTGGCTATAAAACAGGATACGTAAAATTAGTGACAATATTTCGGAGATTTCTGAGCGAAATACTTTTAAGATTTTCTACCACCACGAACGGCTTTTTTCCTCTATTTTTATCCACTAGATAGGCTTTATTTTGCATATTATTCTATATAAGTTTTATTCAGCAGGGGATTCTGATGAAATGTCGTGTTTTTGCTGTGGATTTTAAATACGATGTATCTAAGATTGGATAACATTAGCGAGTCTACATAGTTAAGAACCGACGACGGAGGATTACTTCTTGCTATGATTTAGTCTACATATGTATATTAAGTCCTAAATCCAAAAAATAAACTTCACAACGGTTAGATACTATGAGCGAATATGGCGGTTCAATGCCCTTAGAAACAAGGGGGCCACAGGAAATTTACCTGCTAAGAGTTAATCCTCAAGAGCTGTAAATATACCCCAGGTATCTGCCGACACAAATACAAAGCCTAGGCGGAGAGCACCCCAAAAACTCAGATCCAAACATAAGGTTATATACTAAATATTCATAAAGACTACTTAGTTGTAAACCGATTCATCAATTAGCAATCAATAGTTTTCAACAAAGGTTATATACTAAATATTGATAAAAAGTATTTAATTAGAAAAAAAACAATATTCCACAAGACTTGTTTTTGGTCCATTTGTGTCTACTCCATAGACTTAATTAGGTATATTATTCTATTGTAGTTGGGCAACTAAACTTTGTTTTATTTTGTTAAATAAAGTTTTTTTTCTTGACTTGTTATTCGTCGAGACTTTTGTCCTTGTGTATTTACTAGATAGGTTTTATTCAGCATATTATTCTATATAGGCTATATTAGGCAGGGTATTCTACTCAATCTTGTGTACTTCTTCTTGATCCTTCTGTACATGGGCGTATATAAAAATAATTTCGGGGGGGGGGGGCTGAGACCATTTCTAGGGTATGGAATACTAAATATTTAGAGCTTGGAATAGTTTTAGGCAACTAAAACGCTATTACACGTAAAATAAAATATGTTTTATGAACTAAGTGATCTTATTTAATTTATTTTTAAGGGTTTTACGAGAAGTTTTTATCATCAATTCAAAATTTCGGGAGGGGCTGCAGCCCCCCCCTCATATACGCCCATGCTTCTGTATCCTCTAGAAAGGCTTTATTAGGCATATTTTGTATTGATTTATAGAGCTTTCTTTAGAATGAGAGCCAGATTCTGTAATTTCCGCTTCTGTGTAAAAGTTAGCTACTGTCGGTGTCCCTGACGCCTTAATATCACTTTTATTCGAGATGTTCGAGAGGATTTTGACAATTTTCACGAGATATATAAAAAAAAAATAAGTTTATTTCTTTTCTAAGCCTATCAAATGGCACTAGGGACATGAACGGAACCGCGCTAAGATGCTGCAGTTCCTGCGAGTCGGACGTTTTTTTTTTTTACTAACAGGGAGTTTGGGGCTACTTTACACCCAAACAAATTTATTTTTTCTGGACTAAGTGATATTATTTAATTTATTTTTGATGCATTATTACCGATTAAATCAAATTAAATTTCGGGGGGAGGGCTGCAGATATTGAACATGTTTTTACGAGCAATTGAAAAAAAGGTTCCCAATTCTTGGCAATTATGTAAATTTAACACTTGAAAGAATTACACTTTAAATTTTGAGGAATTTGACCATGTTGCAGACAGTGTTGCAACAAAAGTTCGTGGAGAAGAAAAGCGAAATAAAATGTTAGCCTTTTTTATCTTCAAATTATCAGAATGCCTAGCGATTAATTAATTAGTATATTTGATTTAATATAATTTGTATAATAAATAAAGTTGTACATTAATCACTTTGTTTATTAAATCAATATAACTTTTTATATAAGAAATCTCTGTTTAGAAATTTCTTATCAGTTATTCTTTCATCTTTAGATGATGATGACATTTTGCACAACTTAACTACTGCTTAACGACTAGAATGAATATGTGCCTAGCAGAGACTGACAAGGAAGAGTAATAACGAAAACAGGAATTAAATCCTGTAGGGGTAGGAAAGGGTTGACACGCTTGAACATGAAAGACAGCCACTACTGCAGGGTAGTTGTATCTACCCCTAGTTGTAGCTTCAGTTTTTCCAGCTACCACTCCAGCTAGGGTAGTTGTATAATAATAATCAGGGCCCCTTATTAAGGGGAAAAGAAACTCGGCCTAAAAGATCTAGGGTAGTTGTAACTATATTAGGTGGTAGCCTTTGTTTAATCACATCAATCTGAGTTAAAGCTATAACTACACCGTAGTGTCTACTTGGTAGACATTTCATTTTTTATCACACCACCCAATAAGACTGAAAATTGTAATGTGTATAAACTTTAATGTATAGAACACACTTTGAAAAAAATACATATAACATTAAAAGATATTTAAATAAAAGTAGAAATATACATGGTAATTAAATGCTACGAATGTAATTCTTACAATCTATTCTGACAAATTAGTGTCCGGTTCCCTTTTACTGGATTTAATGCAAATTGGTTCAAGCTTTACATATAAATTTATTACATGTATTACACGTTATTTTAATGTTTATATTTTTTTGTCGTCCACAAACATGACATCGCATTTTTCTTTTTCTTTGGAGGTGGTTTTTCCCTTCTTGACTCCTTCCGTATTTTCTTGACCCTCTAACGGGCACATTTCGCTAGCTCTGTTAGAATTTTTTAAATTTACATTTGGGGGTCTGGGTGCCAACCATTTACTAAATATGAACCTAGGATATTAAAAAAAAAATTGTATACATGAATGCGGGGTAGGCCGCATATTCAGCTCTTGCTCATTCCAGGCATCGGGAATCCCCGATAGGCAATGCCCACAATACATGTCGCCAAGCCGATTCCGAGTCGCAAAGAACCCATAAATGCAAATGATTCATTCAATGGCGTTACCCTAAAATTGGCATGCCTCAAAAGAAAAAAAATTGCTGGATAATCTATAATAATGGTATAATACTAGCCCAAAATATCATTTCAGAAAGAATTCAGAAGAACATTTCATTAGGAATGCCAAAAAAAGTATTTTTTTTTTCCATCCAGAGTCTCACGAGAATAAGGTACTTAGGAGGCGAATCAATGAATAACGTATTTGCGATATACTTATATCAATTAAAATAAATTAATTCCTAATCTAGAATGTATAAAAGAATCATTAAATACTTACATCTGGAAAAGATTTCCAGATAAGATGAGTAATCCAGAGAGCCAATAATGCACGGCCAACACAAACACAAGACTGACCGGTCGGGGAGCGGGAATGGGCAAGGGCCAAATATTCGGTCACTTTCGTCATATCTCGTTTCCTCAGACCTGAGATCTTCTAATACTAATTTTTGGAATAACCGGGCATCAAGCGGGAAGCTTTGGAACCAATCCCACCTCACACACGTCATTGTTAAATTTCGGAGGGTAGAGGCCTTGTAATCAGCCCTTGCCCGTTAAGGGGTTAACAAAAATTGATTTTATCAGAAGGAAGTGAAGGGATGCTTTCTCTGGACTGCAAATTTTCATTCATGAGCTGAAATGCAAGATTCTTGCATTGGTCGTGCGTGCGCAGCAAGCTCTCCAAACGTTTTACAAGCTAGAGCTGAGGAATGCGTGAAAGGGTGGACACCACTTGTCACAGTAGGTGTGGTAGAGTTTTTTCTTGGCATATCTGAGATCTTTGGGCCATAGGGTTTCCCGGCAATTTCTTATAAGACGAAATGCTGGCTATGGTACACTCCGTGCGCCAGCTTGACTGCTGGAGGGTTAAGTAGGACATATATGCCCCTCTGTGCGTTAAAGGGTTAAAGAATTTACTAAAAGTACCTACAACCAGTGAATGCTATAATGTAAGCTATATGTTTTTTTTTGTTTTTTTTTTTTTTTCTTTTTTTAGCGAATTTCACTCATAAAACCATGTCTTGGTGGATGAACTCTTCTAGTTAACGAACTTGGAACACAAAGAATTTTATATATATATATATATACAGGGTGTTCAAACCTCGATTGACACCCCCCTTTTTTCCCACAATTGTTGAAATTTAAAAACAAAACTTGGTGGGTCTTAACATGATCGAATAAACTTTCATTGGACCTAATACACGACCCCTCAACTTTCTCCAGTTCTTCTCCAGAGACTCTGGAATCTCCAATGGAAAATTGTTATTTTTATGACAAATTGTTGTAAAGAATTGAAGTTTATGTCGATTTTATATCTGTCATTTTTTTGCTAAAGCGCACCCATGAGTAACAACTTGCCAAAAACCGATAAAACCTTTGTTTTTTGTCACTTTTCTGTCAATACCGTAGAAAGTATGCCCGTAATGAAAAAAGTATAAACATTGTAGAGGATTAAATTTCCTTCCCAAAAAGTACCTTTAAATGTCTAAAATGTTAATAGAAATGGAGCAAAATGCACTTTTGTTTTTGAAATTGTCCAACGTGATCTACACTCCATTAACACATTCTTTTCGAGAAACAAGCAAACTCATCATGCCCTTTTTTATAGTAACACGAGGGAGACGAGCTTGTAAAACGTTTGGAGAGCTTGCTGGCGCACGCAGTCCTACGCACGACCAATGCAAGAATCTTGCCAATTTAATTTTATTAAGAATTGAAAGTTTTTTTTGTTTCGTGTTTCATGACTTTCCTTCGAAGAAAAGTAGCTATTTTAAATTATGTTGAACTTGCAGCTTTACATTCAGTCATTTAATTTTTTTTAACCAAGAACATTTTTTGTTGTTTTTTGGGGGGGGGGAGAGGTGGGAAGGTAGAGGGGGCAGAAGATAAAACATATACTTTTAATGATTTTTATATAGGCATTATGCAAGAATGCCTTTTCTGAATTGTGTTGTAGTTTTTTTGCGTTTTTCTCGGAAACAAAGCAAAAACAAGAAAAATGCCAAAGGGCTTTTTTTCTTTCTTTTTTCATCCTGCATCGATTCCCAGAGTTTTGTAGTTTATTTTGGGGCACCCTGTATGTATGTGTATATATATATATATATATATATATATATATATATATATATATTATTTATGTACACATGCATACATACACACAAATTTGAACCACCATTATTTTCATGATCTATGGGATCTCAAATGTGAAATTTTCTAGTTGGCACTTCCGTATTGTGTCATGAGGTCAACCTCATGAGTGGATTTTCTCCCTATGGAGGATTGAGTGCAATGCCTTATGGCTTGGACTCAGAGCACTGTAGAGTGCTTGAATCACACAGAGTGGTTTGCACATTAGTGTGAGAGAGATATAACTTGTCATTCGGCTGTGGACGGGTATGGGAAGGTTGAGGCGCCTGTAGTCAATGACAGCCTAATGTATGGTTTAGCTGGGTTGCCACTCCTCCCTCTCCCAGTCCAGCGCCTAGGCAGAGGGTTGTATAAGTGGCAATTTTGAGCCCCCTCTATGCTTTCCCGAAGTGACAAGCAGTATCTATCCCACTGTAGCTCAGGGTCAGCTCAGAGTGGATGACAATTACCAAAGTAAAACGATAGTCCGAAAGAAATATTCTTTCAGAATAATTTTTTATTCAGATAATTTTCTATTTTTCCTACAATTAGTTGAGGGGGTCTCCTGTGGTCTAGTGGCTATCGCCTTAGATTCATAAGCGGGAGATGGTGGGTTCGATCCCCACGGGCGACAGGAATTTTCTCATCCCATGGCTCGCTGGGAAAATTCCTCGCTGCACCCTGGATGCCGGCGCTAATGGCCTAGATTTGTCGATGCGCCAGAAAAAAAAAAAATAGTTGAGGTGATAAATGGAACCTATCTTTGTGAAAGAAAAAGATCTAATATATTCGTCTGTGGCAGAAGGTCAATTTTATAAAAACACTTACTTTCTTCTCTACTCTTTTATTACGCTCTACATGTTTTACGTCGTTGTGACGCCTCTTCAAGAGCACTTAAACTAAATAAAATAAAATATGGTTACAGCTTATACATTAGAGAACCTTCCGCAGGTAGGGCCACGTCTGGACTGACGGTGATACGGTGTATCAAACATCGATACATTCAACCATGAGCACCTAAATGTCTTCTTGGTCTTCCTCCCTCCCCCCTAGGCATTCTCTAGAGCTGAAGAAGGCTGCCAAAGTGCAGCCGAAACGTTCAGTACAGATTTCTTCCTGAACGTCTGACGTTTTTTTTCTCCTAGCCAAATCCCAACCATACATTGTCCTAGTAAATTAATTATAGCCTCTGAGAAATGTTAATCTTATAACCATGTAGAATACAAAGCCTTGATTGTTTGAAATAGAACACTTGAGGGGGGGGGGGGATAAAAAAAGAAAAGGAACCTTTTTGGAACCAAATGTCTTGAAAATGTAGAGTGTAATGTGTGTATATTGTGATGTGTGTGTGCATATTTTATCACGTGCTTATACATTATATAATGTTTGGAAGCAATTTTTAGTGTTCTTTCCCTCCTCACCTACATGTTGAGGATACCTACTAATGACGTTGATACTATGGCTCAATCCTGAGGCACTGATAACAAATCTCCATGTTTCAGAACAAGAGTTGGGCCATCAATTAATTTTTCAATCGTCCGAGCAAACAATTCTCTTGTGGGCCCAAATAAAATTATATTGCCGCCAATAAATTTCAAGTTGGGGCTTATGAAAAATTTGTTTGAAGGAATCAGGAGAGGCATTCAGATACCTTAGAGGAAAATTTACTTGCTTAAGTGAAGCTGAGGTAAAGAAGGCGTGTTTGTTGGTTGAAGGTGGGTTCACGAATTTGTGAGCTATTTCCTCAATTGAACAAATATATGAACGTGGATGGAAACTTCAGTGCTTGTGGACTACTTTCGGAACTTTGTGAGGGATCTGTGAGAACAACAGTTCAATTGGCAAGCAAAGAAGAAATGTTCTAAATTAATTTTAACATGGTACTATTTCTTGCAAAGAAAAGTTGTAATTGGGTAGTAAGTTGGGTAGGTGTATCAGTAGAATGGTAGCTAATATGTTGATTATGACGGAAGGTTTGAATTTCTCACTCCAAAATCAGTATCAGTTAAGAGTATCTGTTTCATCAAAGATACACACCAAAAATTTGTTTTTATTGGGCAGTGTTACGAATAGTTAAAGGAGCTATGTGTAAAGAGTTTACTGTGTTTTTTTTTCTCATTTAATTGCATTCCTAACTTTTAATACATTTCTTAAATTAACTAGAGAAAGAAGATGTAAATGAGATAAGTAACTAACTTATTCTTACATACTATACAGCAAGGGAGATCCTTTGGGAGGAGGATGGTCAAAGAGAAATGCGTGAAATTATTACTGAAGAAATACTTTGACTATTGATACTGTAATCCCAATCAAGAGATTATTGGTATATAAAATCTATGAAATAATCATCAACAAGATTCTTTGCATAGCATATTGCTTTCATTTATTTCTCCTTTAAGTCGGATAGTTTACAATACGTTTTAATAAAAAATTGATACTTCTAGTTTGCTTTGATCTGTACTCTTGCATGTTGTAATTTAATATATTTTTTATTACAGTACAGTCATTTCTGCTATTAATGGTCATCATCCTCTCGATATGTCCAGAATTTCTGACTATAGGGGTATGAAAAAAGTTGTTAGCAATAGCTTTATTTTAATTGAAACCTTGTTTTTAACATTTTTTGAGACAAATTATTTTAATATTGAATTATGAATGTGATAAGGAAGTTTTAATTTCTGTATTTATATTCTATTTATTACACCAATTTCTTCTGTCGCATGAGAGTTCTTATATTTTCTCATAATAGCCCATGAAACATGCTAACTTGTTAGAAACATTTTTAAAGCTTTGGTTGTGGAATTCTTTGATTTGTAAAATAATCTGTAATAATAAACGTTAGCAGTTTTTTAATTGACTTATTACCAGATTTAAAGAAATAATAATTTTTTTTTGAACATCCAGAATTTTTTTAGGTTAAATGTTGAAAAAAATTATATGATTTAAAACATGTTACTAATTTATTTAACTGAGATATAACCCATGTTAAGGACTTCAAAGGAAGTGCTCACTGAAGTCGAGCTCTTTTTGCATGCTTGTTATTAATTATTTATTCTTTCATCTAACAATTGCTATAGATTATTTTATTAGTGCTCTTTTATTGTTTTCTATCTGTTACTTTGTTTACACATACAGGTATAATTTATAAAAATAACAAAAAATCTTCTAGTTGATAAAACATTTAGTTAAAATTATTTGTTCCTTTTATAAATTGGATATGTATGAGTAAATAATTTACTAAACTGCATTTCAAACCTACTTGATACATTGGAGATGGAGCTTGAAGCTTCAGAATACGTATGGGTCGCTATGGAAAATAGAATAAATATTTTTGGTGGTGGCCTTGTGTTTGATTTTCCTGTGTGATGTAGTATCAGTACTGTCCACTGCCAAATCAATGTCAAGATTATATATGTATATAGTACATATTATAGGATGTATAGCAAAATAAATAAGAAAAAGGAAAAATAATCCAGAGCCTTCTAGATTTATCTACATTTTCTAAAATTCTTCTCTGTATATTTCTGATATTTTTAAATTACTAAAAATATTTTGTCATAAAATGTCTCAAAATAGTTAAAACTTATTAGTAATTTTGAATAAATTATAACATAACTATTTTTCAAAAAAATAAAATATTCCCAGCAGTTTACAGTATGTCAGGTTTGTTTCTGTAATTTGTTACTTTGAACTCCATAGTAACAGTTTTTAATGTACTAAAGTGAATATTAGTTACAGTAAATTTCATGAATCAAACTAATTAGTCATTAAATTATTAAGAGCAAAATGAATACTGGAAACAACAATTTGAAGCATTATATCAAATAATTCATTCAATTATTTGAACATAGCAAACATGTTCTTCTGGTTATAGTGTTTTTTTCTCAATAATTTATTTTAATCCGCATATGATATAACTGATATAAATAGTAAAATATTAAATGTTCTTCAAAGTGTGTGTGCTTGCGCATGTATGCCGCTACACTCTTTATCTAACATTATATTACCAATGTGGGTCTGACCCAAATTATTGCCAATGATACATACAAGTTCTAAATATTGATTTTAACCCTAAAGGTCTTGTCGGTCTTGCAATACTGAGGGGAAGGGTGGACCATGTATAATAACCCTGTAACTGAGATAAGATTGCAGCGCTTCCAGTCCTAGTGCTCTTCCTGCTTCCTTCTCTGCCATTTTTCCTGTCTTACAGTTGTTTACAAAAGTTTTCCAACCTCCTTTTAAATACAGGCTTTAGATATGCCACTGGTGAAGCTATGAAATTTTTTAAATATTCATTTTTTTTTTAAACTTTTTTATATATTTTTTTACTTTTTATGTATCTATTTTGTTCTTTACACTTTTCTGTATTTATGCTTCTAAAAAATTATATATTTTAATGTTCATTGTTGTTAATCCCAACTTAAGACTAATGTATACATATAGGAAAAAGTGAATAATAAACAATGTTTCAGAAATCAATAGTTAATTCTCTGGTTGACACTTGCAAACAGGAGTCACACACAAGCACAAATCATCTTTTGCATTTGTAAAAACTTTCTCTTTGTGGTTTGTGCTTACTGAACTCTATGCTAGACGCTGAATTTTCGAGGCTGAATTTTCAGGTGGCGGCGCACGTGCTATTTCATTAAGGTGTCATTTTAGCACGGTTCCTCCCTCCCTCCATAGACCCGCTTATGAGGTTGACCGGAAGTGCCGACTAGAAAATTTTTTGTTTCAGAGCCCCTAGATCTTGAAAATAACTATGGTTCAAATTTGTGTGAGTGTATGTATGTATATATATATATATATATATATATATATATATATATATATATATATATATATTTGTCTTCGCAATTTCACAGGCTCAAAAATGGTACGATTTTGATGAAATTTGGTGTAAATATCTTTTGTCTAAATTGAAACGTCTTTCTCTGGAACATGGGTTTTGCACGAAATTCGCACAAAAAAAATCGTAACACTTACAATTTCGGGTTTGTATGCTTATGGATACTTATTTTATAGGTTCCTTAACATTGGTATGAATCCATTTTTAAGGCGATATCCGTAACCGTTTTTGAGAAAAGTAGAAAAACTGTTTATGTAACTCATTTTCGGTTTGGGTACATGAAATCATAAGATTCTATTGAAATTTTTTCTACTTGTTTGAAATTATCTAAATTAAGATGTTGGTTGACCTTCGAATGACCTTGAATCGGATGTGATGAAGATTAGGCAATCCGCTCATCGTAATCAGCGACCCCAAAAAACCCATAAGGACCACCATATCACTCTGAGTGTTTTTTTTTTAGATCAAATGTTGACCTGTTTTATAAAATGTGGCTTCATACTTTTTTCGCCAGTTTTATAATCCATCTTATCCGCCTTCTTTGTGTCAGCTAGGTAGCATATGCAATGCACATAAACTTCACGTTTATTGCGCCATCAGAGAGCCAATACATTTTCACATGACTGGAAAAGTTATCATCCCTTTCTGCCACTTACTAGCCAACTTGGGCCAATGTTGTCTCTATTTACTAACTGTCCCAACCGCATTAGTGCATTTTTCATACAGCTATATAAACAGATCAGGGGACATGGTACCAGTTGTCTTGGTGCAATGTATTTCCTTTTCCTAATCATGGAGGTAGCAATTCACTAACTCATCTTTTTGAATTTTGCAAGGTTAGGATATTGTTCTTCAAAACCTGTTGTTGCTCCAGAATCAACTACAAAATCTAAAATTTAGTCAGTTTTGCTATCACATAGTACAAATATTTTTATCCCAACTGGCTGCATTTTTTTTTGTATATATTATTTAAAAAGAGCTTTCTTTCGTATAAAAGGATGCACATGTCATTACACATGTTTTTAAAAGGTAGAAAGGCATCTTTGAATTTTTTTTAAGGTGATCCAATACAAGTTTAATTTTATAAATTCTATTTCTATTTGTATTCTCATCATCAGCCAAAAATGTCGCATCCTCAAATCAACGAGATATTATCCCGGGACAGTATTTTCCCAGATACGGAAATTTCTAATAAAATGTCTTCTGACCAATAATGGTTTGAAACAAACTTTTTGACGTGTATTGTGAGTCGTATTAGACTCAAAAATGAATAGAATCTCTCTCTGGGACCAGTTATTTCCACTGCTTCAGTAATTTCTATACTTGGCAATTTCACACATAACACAGGTCTACAAAAATAATCTTTCTGAAATTTGATTTGATGATTTTGGTCAATCTCTATGCTCCTTGGCGTGCTGAAGCCGAACATGAGGTCAGTCCCTCTCTATCACGTAAGGAAATTGTTCAATCTCAAGTAAGGGCAGAGGTACTACCATTAAAAGAAAACAGAATTGGCGAATAAGAGTTTTCATTTATTTCCATGATCTTTTAGTTATTTCAATGTTGTTTACTGTACAAAATACATAAATGTGTAGAAATAACAGCGTCAGAATTAACTGTGGCATATTTAGTTATTATTTTTATGAAAACGTATTTTTTTCTCTTGAAAATTTCTCCGTGTTCGTTTCCGGCTGTAGGACTCTTCAGATGATTCACGCTGCAGCATCCAACAATAGTCAGCCATCATGTTTACGTTCCATTTGCCCTGATACCTACGTTCCATTTCCTGGATGTCCTGATGGAACCTTTCCCCTTGTTCTTCACTTACTTCCCCTAAGTTTTCCGGAAAATAGTCCACATGCGAATGTAAGAAGTGAACCTTCAAACTCATGTTGCAACCTTGTAATTGAAATGCCTTCAACATGCGTTCCACGATACTTCTGTAGTTGGGATCCTTCACGTTACCAAGGAACTTCTCAACAACATCTTTAAAAGAATTCCAAGCTTCCTTCTCCTTCTCATTCATGGTCTGAGTGAAATGTGGATCTGTGAAAAGTTTCCGAATATCTGGGCCTACAAAGATCCCCTCTTTTAGCTTTGCATCACTTAATCGTGCGAACTTGGAGCATAAGTACTTAAAACATTCACCTTCTTTATTGAGAGACTTTACGAATTGTTTTATCAGCCCTAGCTTTATGTGTAGAGGAGGTAGCAGGATTTTGTCAGAAGGAACCAAACTTCTCCTAATTACATTTTTTTGGCCTGGCCACAGAGCTCCTCGTGATGGCCAGTCTTTGTTGTTCCAATGGGAATTTCTGTCTCGGCTATCCCATAAACATAAAAAACAAGGGAACTTGGTGTACCCTGATTGCTGACCTAAGAGCATAGTAAGTACTTTCAAGTCTCCACATATCAACCAGTTATGCTCATTATAATGAATTCGTTCGAGAACTAATGACAAATTTTTGTATGTTTCTTTTAAATGTACCGAATGGCCAACTGGAACTGAAGCATAAGTATTGCCATTGTGCAACAAAACAGCCTTTAGACTTCGCTTTGATGAGTCCATGAATAGACGCCAATGAATCGGGTCATATTGTATACCAAATTGACCCATCAGACCAAGAATGTCTTTGCAATAAATAAGATTCTCATCCAGAGCAAAGTAAGGAACAAAAACTGCTTCACGGTGTCGATACCATGAAAAAGAAGTGCCTGGCTGTAATAAATTTTTGTTTTTAAGATGGGAGCCAAGTAACTGAGCTGCATCTTTTGGAAGTCCAAGATCTCTCACTAAGTCGTTCAACTCCTGTTGAGAAATAAGCTGAGGTTCATCTTCTGAACTGCTTGCTTTGAACTCACTGTGTACTTCATAGCTCTCCGACATACAGTCTTCTCTATTAGCTTCCCTATCTATACTGCCCAAGTCACGAGGGGGCTGAGGAACTGTCAATCCAGGACCGTGTGGTACCGGACGACTAGCAGATTCCACATTAGGGTAGTTAATGAGCTTATGATTTTTGGAATTATAGCCTTGAGCATGACAATTACAAAAGTAACAGTCATTAACGTGGTTTTTTTGCTCCCTCCACATCATTGGGATAGCAAATCCGAAAGATTTTAACTCTCCTTTGTACCATAAGCGAAGTTTTTCTACGCAGCTATGGCATACTTTGTGAGGAGCCCACACTTTATCTCGATCTCCTATTCTCAAGCCAAAATATGCATAATATACATTATATATCCCCAAGCCATCCTGAATGACAGACCACCCAAAAAAGGTTGTGCTTCGTATCTGGTGAATTTTTAAAGGATTTGTCTACGATGAGCTTCTCCCAGAGAATCAAACCATTCCATTGTATACTGAGAGCAACTCAACCGGTGAAGACAAAATATCACACAAATACCCCCTGGAATTGGTCATCCGGGGAGGTGTATGTTTTCTGCAAGACAACACTAGGCTACACTTGTCTTTACACACTCCCTGGAATGCTTTGCCACAATCTCCTTACAAGCCTTACCATTGGCCTGCGTCCTTTTTCGGTCTCTGCAAAATTCTTTATGTCAACATTTTTAAAACTAGGATGCCATCAAATAGCACCTCAATAGTTTCTGGGGGAAGGGCATCTTCAATCTCCCAATTCGTTGACAGAAAGCGATTAAAAAAAGAGCATGAATAATTTAAAATTAATTCATTTTTATTCATAAAAGTGATATTTAATTTGATAAAAAAACTACATGGACTTTCTGAATGACCCAATTCATGACCTGAATTCTAAGACCTTTACGTTGTCCTAATTCGAGAGATGTTCCCAGTTTTCCACTTGTCAGCATGTAAATGCACAGCAGATGAGTGGTAGCTGCTAGTTCGCCTATCTTTGAATAGATCCCTCTCTACCATACAGTTATTGTGGCTTTACACTTATAGATGCTAAATGCCCAAGGCCACAATAGTGTTGTAGGTGTTCTGCAATTGGTACACAGCTTCCCATGACATTACAATAGTGGCTTTGTGCATAAGAACATGACTGTGTTTGAGCCCTTTGTGCATTTAAAAAGGTTTGATATATGCAGTATCAATAAGAACTTAATATAATTTTTTATTCTTTCAAAATTATAATTAATCATAATTATAAATTAATCCTGAGTAACTATATTAATTTAATTTAATTGTGTTTGTTTAATTTTCTGTGTATTGATTTTTTTTCTAATTTATTGAAATAAATTTAATTTAGTTTTTTTGTTTTAGCCAGAGAATTTGTTATATTACAGTCCGGATGAAGACAGCAAAATTATGATTAGTGATTTTGGCTTGTCAAAAATGGAAGATTCGGGTATAATGGCTACAGCATGTGGAACTCCTGGTTATGTTGGTGAGATATAATCTTTTTTTGACCTTATCAAGGTGAACTTTATGGAGTATTTATTTTATGATTTGCTTTAAAATATAAAGCACCTACCTTACCTTTTCGTTACCTTTAGTACATTCACCTCAAAAGTTCAACAGTTATTCTTATGTAGGTAGAAGGTCAATACATGGGAATTAACAAGTGTAAGTCAGCTCAACATTTTTCTGCATCTTGAGATGCGCCTTTTCAAGGGGAAGAAACTATGCCACTAATGGTGTGTGAAAAACCTTTTGGACCGAAAAAAATTGTAACGCATACCTTTTTGAGTTCATATGCTTGCAGGTACTCGTTTAATAGGTTCCTTGGCATCGGCAAATAAATGAAACCATTTTTAAGGCTTCTGTATCTGTTTTTGAGTCATTGGAAAAAAAGTGTTGTTACTCATTTTCGGTTTAGGTACTTAAAATTGTGGGATTCAATTAAGATATTTTCTGCATGTTTGAAATTCAACTAAACTAAGATGTTTACATTTGGAGTTAAGAAAGTATTCAGAAAAAAAATGTGTTATTAATAGACATTAATATTTTGGGATCTTCGTATGCTTTCGAAATATCTCGAAAATGGTTTGCAAATCGTAAGTGGAAGGTGACCATTCAAAAGCTTGCTAAATTTTTAACAAACAATGCTCTGAAGCAATTTTTGATGGGGTGATGCCAACCTGAGAAATAAGTGCATAGAACTTTGTAAGTGTTAATTTTGTTCTTTTGAACGGGTTTTTGTATTCGTTTAACTCACGTTTTAATTTTTTTTTTTTTTTGTTTTAAATTGGATATATCAGTGAAATTAGTATTTTAGTAAAAGAAGGCAAGAAAATGAATAACTTATTGGTAAAAGTGTTTTCCTACAGCAAACGTTGAGAAGGCGGGGAGTCATTTCCGCTTAGGATACATTCCGTTTCCTGTTGTGGCGCTTTAAACTTCCTTCTCTTTGAGATTTTATTTTATATTTTTAACAAAAGATGAAACTCTATCAACAACTGCTTTTATTCGTTTACTAGCGGCACTAGGAATATGAATGGAACCGCGCTAAGACGACACAGTTCTTGCGAGTCGGACTTTTTACTACATTTGGCTGGAAGGTGAGAAATGACCTTCATCTTCTGTGGTGTACTTTGCCCTTCTCCGTGGTTCTTTTGATACTTCCTTTCCTTGGTTTCCGAGAATGCCTTAGAAATATTTTGGAAGGTATGAAATGTAACATTTCTTTCTTTTTTTTCTGTGAGTTTACCGGTGTATCAACGATTAGGGCTATTAACGCCGAATTAATTAAATTTTAAATTGTACTCATTTCCCTTTTTCAAACAGTACCACGTATTAAACAATTTTTAAATTAAAAATAATGTATAAAAATGTGTATAGATCAAAACAGTGGGGGAACTAATATAAATATGTGTGTTTAGGGTTGCCACCCTAAAGAGATTTCTTTTGATGAGTGCAAGTTGTATACTCTACCGACAGTGGCGCCGTCTACCTCAACTGGGCGAACCACCCCCGGTCAAGTCGGGACAGTGAAGAAGTCCACCCCGCTTTCACACAGCGTGTAAGGTCAATTTGTTTTTTGTTCTCTTTCACCGGCTTTACTATATACACCATGGCCGAGTAGTCACCTCAAATCACCGGGCCATGGAGGTGAAGAAGACACCAACTGACCGAAGATGACGCCACAGGGAGAATTGCAGTACTCAGCTTGGAGTACCATATTTTAATCTCACAAGGCACCAGTCACCAGGTACCTATTTAATATACCTAATTTCATGGATCTCCAGCAGGCCATCTTCATCACCACTTCATCAGCTCACCATCATTTCAACGTCATCAATCCCACAACTTTCAAAATTTCATTAATCCATTAACCACCATTTGTTTCTGATTTTGGCAATTTTCCCCCCACTCATCATCTTGTACTCAATAAATATAAATTATCAACTCATTATTCATACAGTCCACTTATTTATCCAGCACTACAAAAATATTACTTCCACATCATACCATATAAAAAATGGTGGTGTGGCAATCTTTTTACATGGCCATCCGGCCCGGAGGACCAAAAAAAAAAAAAAACATGTAAAAAGATTGCCACACCACCATTTTTTATATGGTATGATGTGGAAGTAATATTTTTGTAGTGCTGGATAAATAAGTGGACTGTATGAATAATGAGTTGATAATTTATATTTATTGAGTACAAGATGATGAGTGGGGGGAAAATTGCCAAAATCAGAAACAAATGGTGGTTAATGGATTAATAAAATTTTGAAAGTTGTGGGACTGATGAGGTTGAAATAATGGTGAGCTGATGAGGTGGTGATGAAGATGTTGGGCTGCTGGAGATCCCTGAAGTTAGGTATATTAAATAGGTACCTGGTGACTGGTGCCTTGTGAGATTAAAATATGGTACTCCAAGCTGAGTACTGCAATTCTCCCTGTGGCGTCATCTTCGGTCAGTTGGTGTCTTCTTCACCTCCATGGCCCGGTGATTTGAGGTGACTACTCGGCCATGGTGTATATAGTAAAGCCGGTGAAAGAGAACAAAAAACAAATTGACCTTACACGCTGTGTGAAAGCGGGGTGGACTTCTTCACTGTCCCGACTTGACCGGGGGTGGTTCGCCCAGTTGAGGTAGACGGCGCCACTGTCGGTAGAGTATACAACTTGCACTCATCAAAAGAAATCTCTTTAGAGTGGCAACCCTAAACATACCGCCCACCTAAATTATTCATAATAATTTACTTGTAATTTGGTGAGCTTCACCCAATGTAATAATTTAAAGAAAAGAAAAAAAAAATATGATAATGTAAATTAAGTTAACCAACTAGACGAAAGAAAAACATAAGAAATAAAATATATATATGCAATGCCTTCAAGAGAAGAACGAATAAGGGTCAACTAGACATAGATAAAGGGATGTAAAGGGGGGAAAAAATACATGTAATTCCATCTGGAGAGAACGAAAATAGAAAGGGAAATATACAACAAATAAACAATATAATAGGGTATCTAACTCTCTGAGAGATTTTCCATGTCATAATGCGGCAAAATGGAATGCTTCCTAGATGAGTTACTTGTAGTAGTCTTCCGCCCACCATGAGAACCTGTCGTTCATCAAGGAATGGAGAGAATGGAGCGTAGGCCTTGGGTGTCGTATCAGGTTCGTTGAACAGTATATACTATGGGAAGGTACTAGGTCGCCTTGCAGACTAGGACCTGATAGAAGGGTATCGTTGAACCTTTGAATGGAAAACTGAGATGAGCCGTCAAAAACCACTCACGGCTTTCGGCCTTTTGCGCCGTCGTGCTACATACCGTGGTGGGGTATGAGAAGGGGAATCTTTAATTGTAGGTAACATGTGCCATAACTTCTGATACTCTGTGATAAATTCCGAGTATTTTTCTGAAAGTTTTTGCTCGAGGGCGTAGAATCGTCGGAAGACCATGTCTCTGGTTTGCCCTTTCTCGGAGATGTCCTTCTCAAAGGGAAGTCTAACGGTGTGTCTGCCGTCAGAGGAGCGTGAGTGGGTGCGAGGAGAATGATCCTTACAGAATTTGTCTTGAGGGTTGCTCCTATTTGTAGATAGAGGCTCTCGAATTTCCCTGTACCGTTTTGGTTGGTTTTCTTCGTTGAGCTGGGATTCCGTAAAGAATGAGAAGCTTGAGTTGGATGGAGCCTCGCTAAGAGATCCCGATATGACGAGACCAAATACTGTGGGAGTTAAGTACAAATCCTCAACTTCTGAGTGGTAAGGAGCTCCCGTGATGACTCGAGGGTGGATGTTGCCTCCAATCAGAAGATCTACTGGTCCAGGACAGCTAAAATCGTGATCGGCCAGGGGTAGGTGACGGAATTTTTTGGCGATGCTCAGAGGTAAGCTGCGACCTGGAAGACCAGACGTTATTCTGTCAATCACGATGGGTTTTACCGGATATTCGTGATTGCCTCGCAAAGATCGGACATCACAAATGATGGACCCTCTAAGCTGTGATTTTTGGAGAGCAAACTCGCTGAGGCTCGTAATGGAGCCCTCGAATGGAACAATTTTTGACTTGAGCTTGTTTGCAAGTGATGTGGTTATGAATGTGTTCTGGCTTCCTGAGTCAAGAACTGCCCTCGCCATTTGAAAATCTCCATTATCACTCATCACGAGGACCTTGGCGGTCCCAAGCATAACCATACCATTGTTCGGGTTAATAGATTGACGGGTCGATCCAAATCCCGTGAAAATTTCAGGCTCCGTCTGGTCGCGATTTTGGGTTGCCACCCTATAGAGATTTCTTTTGATGAGTGCAAGTTGTATACTCTACCGACAGTGGCGCCGTCTACCTCAACTGGGCGAACCACCCCCGGTCAAGTCGGGACAGTGAAGAAGTCCACCCCGCTTTCACACAGCGTGTAAGGTCAATTTGTTTTTTGTTCTCTTTCACCGGCTTTACTATATACACCATGGCCGAGTAGTCACCTTAAATCACCGGGCCATGGAGGGGAAGAAGACACCAACTGACCGAAGATGAAGCCACAGGGAGAAATGCAGTACTCAGCTTGGAGTACCATATTTTAATCTCACAAGGCACCAGTCACCAGGTACCTATTTAATATACCTAATTTCATGGATCTCCAGCAGCCCATCTTCATCACCACTTCATCAGCTCACCATCATTTCAACGTCATCAATCCCACAACTTTCAAAATTTCTTTAATCCATTAACAACCATTTGTTTCTGATTTTGGCAATTTCCCCACACTCATCATCTTGTACTCAATAAATATAAATTATCAACTCATCATTCATACAGTCCACTTATTTATCCAGCACCACAAAATATTACTTCCACTGTACTACTATTGTAAATAGTCTAAATATTTTTAACTATGCTGCTGCCAGTCTACAACCAAAAAAAAATCTAACTCGCAGGAACTGCATCACCTTAGCACGGTTCCCGAGTGCCATTAGTAAAGGAATAATACCTAATTTCATCAAAATCTGTCCATTTTTTAATCAGCTAGAGAGGGAAATGAAATACTAAATGAGATGAAGATAGTTAGCTGTTGAGGTGATGCAAAGTCAAGGGATGGTTGGGACTTGGCTAAGAGAAAAAAAAAACGTCTTCATTCAAAAATCTATATTGGACGTTTAGGCTGCACTTAGGAAGTTCAGGTAAAGAATGGAGGGAATTTATGACATGCCCGCCCTCACGAGAATCTCCTGTCAAACAACATGGGCCTTTACAGCAAATGAAACTACCTATTCCATATCCTACTCCTGGGGTAATCTGTAATCCAAGGGCTTATAGCCATAGATGTGAAACCCTTAAAATAAAATAAATAAATAATAAGCTATCCTTTTCTTTAAGAAATTTTATAATAGAGTTTGCTGTAAAAGGTTTAATGTGTTCTATTAAATACATAGGTATTTTCCAATTTCCATTAATCGTTTTAATTTTAACTATTAAACCTTTTATACAAAAATTCATTTAATTACTCAAAAATAGATTTCAATTTGAACCACTGCTATTTTCCTTATCTACGAGTTCTAAGACGTGAAATCTTTTATTCCGCACTGTCAGATGATGTCATTGGCTCGGCTTCAGAAGCGGGTTTCCTTCATATGGAGTGAAGGTGGAATCCAGTTATAAACAACCAATTAACCCTTAGCGGTCCTATGCCGAGTACGGACCGGCATAACCATGTTGTGAAACTAGTCTTGTTGATTCTCCCACTGCCTGGCCTACTGGTCCTAACCCGAGCAGGGACTGGCAAGGGTAGTTAGCGCTAGAGGTCCTATGCCGGGCCCTGCTCGGAATAAAATTCCTCCCTCTCTAGTCCTTTTCCTAGAGCTTCTAGGCATATTTTTAATACGGCTTATTATTCTAGATGATCAGCTGTTCATTTTAATTCCAAAGAGGATGGAATTGTTTCGAAAAGAGATAGGCGCCGTGTGAATCTCAGATTCTTGAAGTGGCGTTGTTTGTGCTAGTCATCGCAATGATTTCAGCTGTTTTTTTGTCCTCATCTATCCTATTCTTCTACCATTTTGTGGTACAAATATTAACTAGTGTATTTTGAAATGGAGTGCAAAGATATTTTAAAGATTTTGCCAGAACTACAAGAAAAGGAATCCATCTTATTACATTGGGAAAGTGTCATTCTCTTGAAAAGTATAGCTAACTTTTGACGTATTTATCTGAATATTTGAATAAATTAATTTTTCTTGTTACGTATCCTATTTTATTGTCAAATACATTTTTATTCTATGATCAATAACAAAAATTACAAGCAATAAAAAAACTAAGGGTAACAGACAAAAAGAACCGTTCAAATAAGATAAACCAACTACTTCAAAGATTTAAGTACTTATTTCTCAAAATGTGAATGTCCCATCAAAAATTCCCTCAGAACATTTTTTGTAGAGAATTTAGTAAGATTTCGAATGGTCACCTTCCACTTACCACGATTTCCTAACGTTTTTCGAGATATTAAGGAAAATATACGAAGTTCCCAAAACTTTTCATGTCTATTAATAAAATATTTTATTCTAATCCTTCCTTATCTCCAAAAGTTACTAAAATTTAAAAATATTTGTTTATGTGAATTTCAAACATGCAGAAAATGTTTCAACTGAATCCCATGATTCTAAGTACCCTAACCAAAACCTTTATTCGACAACTATTTTTCCATTTTTCTCTGGTATCTTAAGGGAAATAAAACGCTACATTTCTTTGAAGCATTATTAATTAATATTAATAATTTCATTCCCCATAAAAAAGTGTTGATGTGTACTTTTGTTGGTTTTTCTACTGCATACAGTTGGTTTTATAGTGATTAATAAACATTATTAATTAACATTATTATTAATTTTATAATGTAGGGTAAATATCATTCCTCCATGAGAACCGGTTATAGTCTGAGAAAATAAACTGATATTTTTTTAATGTGTCATGTTTCAGCTCCCGAAGTACTTGCTCAAAAACCATATGGAAAGGCTGTTGATGTATGGAGTATTGGTGTTATCTCCTATATCTTACTATGTGGATATCCTCCATTTTATGATGAAAACGATGCTAATTTGTTTGCACAAATTTTAAAAGGTATTAGAATTATCTGACTACCACTTCTTCAACTGTTTATTTATGTACGGATATATATTGTGGTGGATTTGGCTTAGAGTATCAGCTACTCCTCCTCATTTGATATTTAATAGAGCTTGAATCCAAAGTGGACACTGAATGATTTTTTCACAAAGAATCGACATCTGTGGGTTCCAAACCATTCCTGCTATGCTGCTGAAGCAACTGCTTTATGGAGCAGCTGTACTATATTTCTACTAGGTCAAGAACCAGACATCTGTACAGTTTCTGCAATGAAGCTGATTAAAACCTAAATAACGCTAGGCCATGTTCTGTCAAACATTCTCCATTTAGGGTAGGGATTGTCAGGGTTCGGTCACTGCTATTTAATAAAACTACATTTTATCATAAAAATGGTTTTATTGTGCCGACGTTTCGGCTTGAACTTCAAGCCTTCATCAGGGCTGTAAAAAACAAGTAGGACGGATTTAATACTGAAATATACATATATATATATATATATATATATATATATATATATATATATATATATATATATATGCCTACATACACAAATACACATACACATATACATACATATATACATACATATATATATGGAAAAAGACAAAACATAAAATACTAGAACATAATATATAGAAGAACAATGTGCTCTAGAAGTGTTTGGATTATTAGGAAAACAGATATAAGAATAACAGATTACATATTAGATTAGATATAAGAATAACAATATGGGCTTACCGATGGGAAGATAGAGAACTATTCCTCACAAATGCGGGATCATTTCTGACAGTTAATACAGGGAAACATAGGAAGAAAGGAGTTGGTGAGGGGGGGGGGGGTTCTGGACCACCCAATGGACAGAGAATATAGAAGATGAAAGAAAGAGCGGCGAAGTACAGTAAGGGGTCATAAAGTCATAAAATGTTGTGTTAATGGAAAGGGAGGCAGGTATAAAGGGCTATATTGCAGGCGGTATAGGGGATTAGGATGGAGTTTTTAATAAATGGAAGATGTTGGAGTAGGTAGAGGAGATGACTTCTTTGTCAATTTTGTCATTAACTGGGTTATTTTCTAGGTGGATAAAAATTGATTCGGAAAGGAGGCGTTTGTCTTCGTTGGATTCAGTGGAAAGGATGGAGTATAGGTCAAAACCAAAGTCATGTCCGTCTGTGATGGCATGTCTAGTTAAAGCTGTCTTTATGTCTTAATTCCGGACATCGTTTTTGTGGTTGTTGATACGTTTTCTTACTGGGTTTTTAGTCTGTCCAATGTACGCACTATTGCAGTTGGGTGTGATGCAAGGGATTCTGTAGACTACATTGGTCCTGTCTTTTTGTGGGATAGGGTCTTTAAGAGTCGTATGTAAGTTTTTCAGTTTGTTCTGTGTCGATAGTCCTAGTTTTAGAGTGGAGAATGTATCGCGTAGGGATTTTTGGATTTTTTCTGTGAGGTTTGGGATATATGGGAGGCCTCTGAATTGAGGGACAATATTGTCTTGGGTAGTGGGGATGGGTTTAGGGTTATTAAAAGAATTTATGAGACGGGTGATAATGTTGGTAGGAAATCCATTGGTAGTAAGAATATCGAGGAGTCGGGATTTGTTGGCAGGGTGAAATTTGGTGTCGGATAGGGAGAGGGCTCGATTTATTAGGTTGCTGGCAGTATTGAGGATTTGGTGTTTGGGGTGTGAGGAAAGGTAATGGAGAAGTCGTCCCGAGTAAGTGGGTTTGGTATACCAATCAGTGGATATAGAGCTGTCTGTATTTCTTATAAGGAGTATGTCAAGGAAAGGAAGGGAGTTGTTAGTTTCGGTCTCGATGGTGAATATTAACCGGGGATGGTAGGAGTTAAAGGCTGTTAGAATTTCTGGAATCTTATCAGGATTAATTATGAGGAAGAGGTCGTCAACATATTTTTTAAGGAAAATAATATCGTCGGGGAACATGGGGAGGATTTGGTCAAGGAGGTCATTAAGGGTAATATTGGAAAGGTCTGGAGCGAGGCAGTTACCCATGGCGAGGCCAGAGATCTGGTTGAAGAATTTATCTTGGAATAGGAGGTATCCGGATTTGCAGCAGAGGGATAGGGATTCATGATAGGAAGATCGAGATAGCTTGGTGTGTGGTTCGAGGGTGGTCCAATTCTTGTCAATAATTTCTAGGGTTTTATCTATGGGAATGTTTGTGAAGAGGGACTGGGCATCTAGAGAGGCTAAAATGAAATTAGGGGGGATGAGAAGGGAGTGTAGTTGTTTTTTGAGGTCGTGTGCATTCTGTACGTCATAGGGGTTATTGTGACTTAAGGCCTGGAGGGAAGTAAGGAGAAATTTGCTTAGTTTTGAGGAGGGGGAGTTTATATTAGAAATGATGGGACGTAAGGGATTATTTTCTTTATGGATTTTCGGGAGGCCATAGCATCTGGGGGCTTGGGAGTTATGTGAGATGAGGTGTGAGCGGGTCCGTTGGTCAATCTCTTTGTTGTCATGTAGTTTTCGTATATGTTTGTTAAAGTATTGTGTAAGGGAGGGGGTGGGATTTCTGTTATGGGGGGTCGGTAAGTAAGTGGTGTTGTCAGAAAGGAGTGTGATCACTTTTTCCGTGTATTCAGTCCTGTCCATGATAACGGTTTTGTTCCCTTTGTCAGCCCGGGGTAACGATTAATTCGTTATGGGATTTAAGGAAGGAGCGGGTGGTTCTTATGTCTTTGTAGAGTAGGGGAGACATTTTGGGGGATTTAAGGGGAGGATGGTGTAGGTGGTTTGTAATAACGTTGGAAATGCGTATTCGGGATAGTTCTCTCTCTTCATCATTACACTTATTGTAATACACCAACATTATCACCCGTCTCATAAATTCTTTTAATAACCCTAAACCCATCCCCACTACCCAAGACAATATTGTCCCTCAATTCAGAGGCCTCCCATATATCCCAAACCTCACAGAAAAAATCCAAAAATCCCTACGCGATACATTCTCCACTCTAAAACTAGGACTATCGACACAGAACAAACTGAAAAACTTACATACGACTCTTAAAGACCCTATCCCACAAAAAGACAGGACCAATGTAGTCTACAGAATCCCTTGCATCACACCCAACTGCAATAGTGCGTACATTGGACAGACTAAAAACCCAGTAAGAAAACGTATCAACAACCACAAAAACGATGTCCGGAATTAAGACATAAAGACAGCTTTAACTAGACATGCCATCACAGACGGACATGACTTTGGTTTTGACCTATACTCCATCCTTTCCACTGAATCCAACGAAGACAAACGCCTCCTTTCCGAATCAATTTTTATCCACCTAGAAAATAACCCAGTTAATGACAAAATTGACAAAGAAGTCATCTCCTCTACCTACTCCAACATCTTCCATTTATTAAAAACTCCATCCTAATCCCCTATACCGCCTGCAATATAGCCCTTTATACCTGCCTCCCTTTCCATTAACACAACATTTTATGACTTTATGACCCCTTACTGTACTTCGCCGCTCTTTCTTTCATCTTCTATATTCTCTGTCCATTGGGTGGTCCAGAACCCCCCCCCCCCTCACCAACTCCTTTCTTCCTATGTTTCCCTGTATTAACTGTCAGAAATGATCCCGCATTTGTGAGGAATAGTTCTCTATCTTCCCATCGGTAAGCCCATATTGTTATTCTTATATCTAATCTAATATGTAATCTGTTATTCTTATATCTGTTTTCCTAATAATCCAAACACTTCTAGAGCACATTGTTCTTCTATATATTATGTTCTAGTATTTTATGTTTTGTCTTTTTCCATATATATATGTATGTATATATGTATGTATATGTGTATGTGTATTTGTGTATGTAGGCATATATATATATATATATATATATATATATATATATATATATATGTATATTTCAGTATTACATCCGTCCTACTTGTTTTTTACAGCCCTGATGAAGGCTTGAAGTTCAAGCCGAAACGTCGGCACAATAAAACCATTTTTATGATAAAATGTAGTTTTATTAAATAGCAGTGACCGAACCCCGACAATCCCTACCTTGCATCATCTACGGTCAACGATCTCCTCTCAATTCTCCATTTAGGTTTTTGTCTTCGCCCACAGTCAGCTTAAACCCCTGGACTAGGCACCACTGGATTTCCTAGATATGAGACTCACTAATGTTTACATGGTGAAAAAATAAGCTTAACATTGTAACCACTGACGTTCATGCTGGACAGACGGGAAGGGGGAACTATGTCTACTAACCCCATAATTGTGAGATAAGAAGCGCCCATTGCTCCTTCTCGTTCCTTCTCTACCATCTTTCCTATCTTTTTTCCCCCTTCCTCTCCACTTTCTTCCAAAATCCACCTAGTTTCATATTCATTTATCACTTTAGACAATTTTGAACATTACGGCCTCTCAATGTTAAATACTATAAAACGTTAGAAAAACACCAATAACAAATAGAACCATACTGGTCAAGAGCACACTTTAACCTAATCCCGAGCTCGTGGCCCCACTGCATGCAGGGTGCTTAGATATTTTTTGTTTATGGTGCTGGCCTTTAACGGTTTTTCTTTTTCACCTTAGGTAATCCTTTTCCTACTATTACGGTATCTAATGAGCCATTGCTACTATCAGCTTATAGCCCTAAAAGTCACTATCCAGTTTTGAAAGTTGTGAATCTTTTACTGCCACACAGAGTGAACTATGCACCTTTCACCTTTTTGGAACACATAAATAGAATAACACTACTGTCAAGATCAAAAACTGTGTCAAACACGATGGTATAGCAAAAACCCCATTGACCATCTAGATACCAATCAAAGTGTGTATGACGGAGAAAACTGATAAGAACATCTATTTAGTTTAATGATTTACGAAATTTAAATTTGACTCCATTTAATTTGTTATATTAGAATGTTTTGTTTTTGTTTTTATTCAATACAGAAGTGTATTTAATAGTTACATTTAATCCTAAAATGAATTTCACATATCTGATAATGTATTTGTAACATATGTTTAGGCATATGTTAAAACTAATATGTTTAGTCATATGTTAAAACTAATATGTTTAGTCATATGTTAAAACTAAACTAAACATATGTCAGTCAAATAACATATGTTTAGTCATAAATAGTTAGTGTGATTATGTATTCTAAAATGGAAAGTTTGAATATTTTTAACGGTAACATTCCTGTTAATCAGTTGTATCAAATATATAATTTCAATGCGAATTGTGATAATAATTTTTATTTCTATAATTTTTCCTGTTTAAAGAAAGTTAATTAAATAGTAAATAGGTAAACATATTTTAATAAATTAGGTGGTAAATTCATGTAGCTTCTTTCCCTACTACAGACTTTCTGCACACACTGCGGCAGGGTCCATAACTGTGGCAGTAGGTTTAACTTAGTAGTGTGGGTAGCGAGACCCTAAAGTAGGCAAAATAACAGTGTAGTAACAATGGAATAGGCAAGGGACTTCCCTTAGTATGCCTCTTTGACCATCGACCATTTATGGAGGGAAGGAATACAAAAACTGTAGAGTGAAGCCGATTATAGTGATTGCAGAACCCAGATCGCTTATAAGCATTCTGAGTGGTGGGAGGACCACCACCATGAATGGGCTCAGTGATGGGGTAACAATTTTCCATTTGTTATTTTAATAATCTTTGTTTTATTTAAATCTCCCAATAGTAAAACAATCCTTCCTGAATCCTGCCGGTGTCTGGCTCAATGTTCTAAATTGTCTAACTTCTGCAACATCTTTGAGAGAAGCGTGGACTAAAATTAGTGAGTGATGTTCAGAGACTAACTTTTTTTAAGTATCAGGAATCTAGGCTAGACATGTGTGCTGCACCACTGTCGAGCGGTGCTGCCGAGTCTAGTCAGTTGGCGAGGGGATTTGGTTCGCAATACTCGATGAAAGGGTGTAGTGGGTTGGTGAGGGGAGGAAAGCAGCAAGTGCACTGCGTGGTGACCGGCCGCACCATTTTGTTCTTATCTTCTGTTTGAATAAATGCTTGTATGTTGTGCTATTAGATTGGAAAATGACAAATCTTGGATTGGAAAAGCGTAAAATAAAATAATTGTTTATAAACATGCTCTTTAACTAAAAAAATAAATCCAGCTTTTGTTGGAGATATTTTGGATACCTGGAAATTGAAGAGAACGACAAAACAAGTATGACTCGCAGGAACTGTGTCATCTTAGTGCGGTTGCCACCAGTACACCCTGAGTGTGTATTTTCTGTTGCTGGCCTAGAGTAATTGCAGAAAGATCAAGATTAAGTCCCGTAAGATCAAGATTAAGCCCCGTAAGAGTCAACAAAATTATATTTATACATGACAATTACGAGTTATGCAAGGAAAACTGTAATTTAGAATAAGTACTGTAATTTTAATCCTAATGCATGCCACAAATTTCAAATAAAACTGTCACCTGTGTTTTTTTATAAATTTTATATTCCCCCAAAAAACTAATGTTGAAAACAAAAAGAGACCAAGTTCCTAGCCCTTCCCTGGAAAGGTATTATGTCATAGTATCAGACCGAGTTTTAGGCTCTTAATCCCTTGTCAAGAACCTAATAATACCCTCTCACTTATTTGAGCAATTCCAACTTGGCCAGTATTAGCACTTTCCTCCGAAGGAAAGTAGCTATTGAGGTTGGACTCATGACGGAATTTTTGAAAAATTTCTTCAAATCTTTATCGATCCTACCTAGTAGACACCGAAAATGACCCCCGTTAAAATTTATATATATCTATATATATCTATATATATATATATATATATATATATATATATATATATATATATATATATATATGCATATATATATATGTGTCTGTTAACACGATAGCGGCCAGAGTTTTTGTTTTTTCGTCACGAAACTTGGTATATAGCATTCAATTAGCAAACGATTGAACGAGTTCGTTAACCACTAAAGTCGGTCCACCGGAAGGGGGGGGTTTACCCCGAACCCAAAACACTTATTTGACTATGTCAGCCGTAATATTTGTTATATTTCAACGAAACTTGGTATTCGTAGTGGTAATATAGAGAGAAAAGTGAGATATAAAAATGAACTAAATCGGTTCATTAGAAGGGGGGGTTTACTCCGGACCCACAATACCAATTCGCCACTACCAGCCGTGATTTTTGGTATATTTCGACGAAACTCGGTATTCGTAGTGCTAATCCACAGGTAAATATGTGTTGTAAAAATAAACTAAATCGGTTCATTAGAAGGGGGGGTTTACTCCGGACCCAAATTCCTAATATACTCATACCGGTCGTAATTTCTGCTGTATTGTAACGAAACGCGGTATACGTCGTGGGTAACTCATGAGAAAGAAGTGTTGTAAAAATGAGCTGAATCGGTCAATCGGAAAGCGGGGGTTTAATTTGTAATATATTTGAATAGAAAAGCCGGCAGACGTAGGTTCACAAAGCCGCCGCAAGGAGCGCTTTCTACCACTAGAGTGACTGTATCCTGTTCCTGCGTTAGATCAAAATACGATAATATGAGGATTTTTGTATTTATTACGTAGTTGATCAGTTACTCATTACAAAATGAGAACTATTCACGTTTTTATTTTATTTATGTAGGATATTTTAAGTAAATTGTTCTGGAAAGCAGTCTACACTACCCAAATTCTGAGGAAAGTGCTTAGTTATGCAGCTCCTGCGTGACGGACTTTTTGTTAACTTACATACGGCCTTGGCCGCTTTAACTTCTATAAAGTTCATACCAACCCAATAGTTTTAAGTCATCAAAGAGTTTATAATAATCCTGAATCGTTACACTAAGGGCCTGAATCTTTAAATACCAGACATGTTATAATAAATCCGATCGTTATAGTGGCCATCATTTAACAAAAACTGTTAAATGAAGGCCAAATTGGAATTGCACAAATAAGTGAGAGGGTATTATTAGGTTCTTGACAAGGGATTAAGAGCCTAAAACTTTCATATTATAACTTTCATAGGCAAACTGTTTTTGGGAAGGGCCTTGAACTCGGTCTCTTTTTTTCTATGTTAGTTTTTTGGGTATATATATATATATATATATATATATATATATATATATATATATGTATTTATATTTGGAGTGTTACTTTTATGCTAAATATGATTCTATCTATGTACGTGTTTATTGAACTCGCTTTATAAATATTTTGAATTCCAAGTGCAAGATGCTTTTTAAATTTAGCAATTCAATGTGTGTATCCTAAAGAATATCTAAATTTAGTAATTATACATTTATTCATAGAATTATACATCACTCATGAGTAAACTATAGAATTTGATAAAAGTTCAATTAAGAAATGTTACTGAAAACCTTTCTACTCATTGTGTAATATTTTCCATTTTTAGAGTAAGAACATTATATTGTGTTAAAGCTTATGAATACCTAACTTCAAGACTATTATGTCTGGAAAATACTAATTCACTTATCTTGTAGGTGAATTTGAATTTGATTCTCCATATTGGGATGATATTAGTGATTTTGCGAAGGATTTTATTCGCCAGTTAATGTGTGTTGATGTGTCTAAGCGATTCACCTGCCGACAAGCACTTCAACATCCATGGTAAGTTTTAAATTGATATTTACAAAGTTTTTTTATTCTCACTTTATTTCAACTATATTTGATATTTCTTGAAATACATTGCCTACATCTTGGATCACAAAAATTCAAATGTGATCCAAGATGTTCACTATCATTTTGAAATGTTTGGGAAGTCGACTATAGTAAATTTTTAGTTTAGCCATTTTTCTTTTTCATTATAAAAGAGGACTGTGTATGAATTGATATTCTGGTTGCTTGAGACTTGTGCACTAATTGTTGTTAATGTTGAATAGATCTTACATCTCAACAGTTTTCAATCTAATTGCATATATCTTCAGAATTACTACAGAAACATTTTCTTTTATTCAGTTTGCCTCTTTGTGCTTAATTGTCCAAACTATGGGCCTTTTCTAAAAGAGGGCTGCCACACATTTTTTAGCTTAGGGTTAAGGTTAGGTTAATTATAAGTAAATTTTATACACATGGCTAACCATAATAACTAGATATACTTTTATTTTTTATAATTGCAAACACATTTTTTTATAATAACATTTTATTCTTCCAGAGGTCCATATGTTTTTCCTAAACCACTATGGCACTTACACAGGTGACATCACCACAAATTCTTGCTCGCGGACAAGCAAGAATCCGCCCCCTCCGTGAGAGGGTGATTGGAGGGGTGGGGGATAAAACATATACAGTAAAACCTCTTTTACCCAGATCAACTGGGACCAGGGCCGATCCGAGTTATTAAAAATCTGGGTTATCCAGAGAATGGCGGAAAAATGAAAAAAAAAAAAAAAAACAACCCAAAAAACCATATAATTCACCGAAATATTTTTAATGAAGTTTAGAAATTATTATTGACACATTTCACCTAAAAACACGTACACTGAAATATCCTATGTATTTGCACTGTGCTCAATATAGCTACAAACTAGTCTGTAGTAAAAAAGGCAGTGAGCTTCTGCTGTCATAGTTCAGTTTATCACTTACGAGCAGCGTTTTTCTCGCATCCGCTTTAACATTAGAAGCTCATTTGGCAATGTTTTGGCTTGACTCTCAAAAGACACCATAAATTTCTCCATATTTGCTACTGTTTCTGTGTGGGCCATAACCACTAGAAACTGTCCTTAGAAATCATCTTGAAACAAAAGTCTACAATATGTTTTCTGATCTTTTTCCAATCAGATACGGTCGATGTTCCTACTTGAAACTCAGCAGCAATGTGCTTTAACAGTTCTCCCATATCCATTCTTTTCAATGCTTCCCTCCTTTTTTCCATAGTCACAACAATGTTTTTACGTTTCGTCTAAATCACGGTCAACGAGCGAACAAAATAGCAAAATGATACTTTACCTAGACCGTTACACTAGGGAAACTCGCGTAATTTACCTACTGAGAATATCAATTTATTGTCTGTAAAATAAGTCTTTATTTACTACGGTGAACACCATAACTTCTTTTTCAAAACTGGTCCAGGTTATCCGGACGTCCTATAGTTCCTCATAGGTAAACATGTATCCTAAAGTTCCTTGTCTTCATTTATTGTTTTGTTTATTTAGGATTTCTGGTAATGCTGCGAGTAACAAGAATATTCATGGAACTGTGTCAGAACAACTGAAGAAGAACTTTGCCAAGTCTAAATGGAAGGTATATATATGTATTTATATAAATATCCAAGTTTTATTTTTATTGAAGCTAATTGTGTGTGAAATGAGGACATTATACTGATATTTAGGTCTATTATTTCAAATAGTCCTGCTGAGTCCAATGCAAAGAGGAAATGAGCAGTAAAACAAAAAACTCAAAGACAATAGTTTGACAATTCATGTATCTGCCCAGTCATTTTCCAAGTAATTGTAATACAACTTGGTTACTGGCAAATTTTGAGGCTTCATAACATTCCTTTTTTAAAAAGAAAAATGCCAAAGAACATTAAAACAAAATAAAATATTAATGTAATATTATATATTTATTTTATTTTAATATTTTCCCTTATATGTAAGAAAATATTAAACTGACAAAAAAAATATTTGCATAATGATTACATTTATTTTTTAAATTTCTTCGCTGTTTTTTCCCCAATGGCCATGTTTGTTCGGCGTTTGTCGCCAGTGGTTATAATGTTGTCTGTCATCAGACTTACTCATGAAAAAGAAGTAGACAAACAACTTTAATTCTTATACATTCTCCTGAAATACATTGGCAATTAACACCTCAGCCATGCAGCTCATAGGAAGTTGGTACCCATTGGCTTCCTATGAACTGCATGGCTGAGGTGTTAATTGCCATTGTATTTCAGGAGCATATCTAAAAATTAAAGTTTTTTGTCTACTTCTTTTTCATGAGTAAGCCTGATGACTGACAACATTATAACTACTGGAAATCATCTTGAAACAAAAGTCTACAATGACAATTAACACCTCAGGCATGCAGTTCATAGGAAGCCAATGGGTACCGATACACACAGTCTCACCACCATCCATTCTAAGAGAGGAGTCATGATAACTCTCACCCACAGGATCTTCAGACTTTGCAGTAATTGAAAATTAATACACAAAAAACTCGACCACCTAACCTCCGAAAGTATCTCCAACGGCCGTAATGAATCAACCGTTAGAGTCAGTATAAAATTTATGAGAATTACTGTAGTTAATGGTCCTTCCAGAACAATAAACAAACGTACACACCACCAGAACAGAAACACTTATACCTTCCGAAAAAAAAAAAAATAATAAATAAAAATAATCAAATGCACTTTAAAACCCCAAGGAAAACTCTACCAACACCTGAGAAGTTTGAAAGAAGCAACCCCTCCAAGACATCAGGGCCTACCTACCTGGAAGATTGCTGGATTGAATACATGGGGCAAATCTGGGAAAAGTTAGCCACATGTACAAACCAATACCTCACTGCCTAGAAGTATAAGAGATTGGCCTTACCCCGTAACGGCCTCCGTTCTGCCATACTTGGCTTTATTTTAATTCTCACTAGAATTTTATTACATTGAGGGATGTTTTCTTCTGTATTGCTGACTCTACAAACTCTCTATTCTGTAATCTGAGGCATTAAAATAATAATAACTAATACTTTTTTACTATATTTCTTAATTAATAATAAATAAAAAAACCTATCATACTCTTTTTGTTGCGGGGTTTTGACTGCCACCGGCAGAGCTAGAATTTGTTTTTATGTTTTATTATTGTCTTATTGAAAATTAATGAAATATTTAAAAAAACAAAAAAAAACAAAAAAAAAAAAACGAAAAAAATGAAAAATCTTAATATATTTTCTTTTAGGCTAAATGAACTTAGCAGTTCAGTAATATTTATAAACTTATTATTCTAATAATATCTATTGACTCTAATGAGGTGACGAGCCGCATGAGCTTAGAGGCCCATTCTACCGGTACCACTGGACAGGATTAAATAGTAGTGCCTCCTCTCTGCCGATCTCTTCTCATTTCTCCTAATATGCTAACATTATTTCTTTCTTTAAAAAGTTTTCCGTCACCATTTTCTCATCTTGAACTTTGGACCAGAGAGTGGCAGACTTAAATTTTTTTTTTTATTTGTCAGAATTCTTTTTTAGCACGGTTCCTCCCTAGGAAACCCGCTTATGAGGTTGACCTTATGACGTAATCCGAAAGTGTCGACTAGAAAATTTCTCGTTTCAGACCCCATGGATCACAAAAATATATCTGGTTCAAATTTGTATTTATATATGAGTAGGTGAGATGCTAAACTCATTCGTTCCACAGGAACATATTTTTCAGGAAGCTAAAAAAACTTAAAACCATGTCTTGTAGATGGCTAGATAAAAATAGGTTTTTTCCCCTTATGTTTGTTGTTGTTTTTTTTTTGTTTTTTTGCCTTATCTTTGTTTTTACAGATTTATGTTATATTTCATACTAGCTGTTACCTGGCGTGCCACCTACTTTCTGCGTCTATAAAAGCAAAAATAAATTAGAAACCAAATAATTAATATTAAAATCTATTAACGCAAATCTGTAACTATTTGGGCTCATTGTTTCGAAGTCATGATCTCCGAACTGTGGGTCATAGACGATTTTAATCTAGCCTATGACTCTCCCCATGTCACATGGGCGTATATAAGGGGGGGCTGAGGGGGCTCCAGGCCCCCCCAAAGATTTTGAGTTGATCGGTAAAAATGTGTCATAAACCGTTAAAAATTAATTAAATAAGATCACTTAGTTCATAACAAATATTTTATTTTGTGTGTAATAACGTTTTAGTTGGTTAAAACTATTCCAAGTTCTAAATTATTAGTATTCCATTACCCGGAAATGGTCTCAGCCCCCCCCAAAATTTTCCCAGTCCCTACCGAAATTATTTTCTATACACGCCCATGCCGTGTCAAGACCTGCCTGTGTGCTACGCTTGGTCAAAATCGGTCAAACGGCGTGGATTTGTGTAAGGAACAAACATACAGTCAGACAGCTGGTAGACGTTTTTGACCTAGGCTATGACACTCCCCGTATCACGACCTCCCTGTGTGCCAAGTTTGGCCAAATTTGGACGAAGAATGTGGATTTGTATAAGGAACAAACATACAGACAGACAGCTCATAGACGTTTTTGACTTAGCCTACGAGACTTCCTGTATCAAGACCACCCAGTATTCCAAGTTTGGTCAAAATCGGTCAAACGTTATGGATTTGTATAAGGAACAAACAGACAGACACGTGATTTTTATATATATGTAGATAGATGTTGAAATAGCCTTAAAATGTCTTATAGAATCTAATGCTATCTCAAGGTCAAGTTCGTTAACCAGCAGAATCCATCCATCGGAAGATGCTTTTTGGAGCAGAATTCCCGCAAAAAAATCGTAATGCTTACTTCATATGCTTGCAAGTACTCGTTTTATAGGTTTATTGGCCTAGAACAGCGAATGAAACCATTTTTAAGGTGATAGCTTTAACCGTTTTGGAAAAAACTGGAAAAATACTTGTCGAATTGTTACTTTTGTTCTTTTCAACTGGGTTTTGTCACTGTTTACCTGACATTTTAACTGGTTGTTTCCCATTTTAATTGCATTTAACAGTAAAACGAGTATTTGACTAAAACAAGATAAGAAAATGTGAAACGTTGCTATAGTGTGTCCAAGAGCGAACGTTGGGGAGGTGGGGGTGCTGTCAGTTTCCTGTTGTGGCACCTTAAAATCTGTTTTCTCTTCAAAGTTTTATTTTATATTTTTCACGAACGATCAAACCCCACCAATAACTGCTACTATTGCTTTACTAATAGCACTAGAGATATGAACAGAACCGCACTAAGATGACGCAGTTCCTGCGAGTCAGACTTTTTTATGAATAATTTCAAGTCAAATATCTTGGCATTTGTATAATGCCTACAGAACATGATCTCTATGTATATACTAATAAAAAACAAATAAGGCCCTTCAGAGGGACCTGAACTATACAAAGAGATCGGTTAGCCGAAGAAAAACTCCTTTTAATAGGCTGAAACTGAAATTTCAAGAACACTAGTCAATACAAGAGTGACTAGAGCTTACAAAACTTATTGCTAGATATAGCAAAAAGCTGTCACAGCGGTGGCTTTAAATCTCGGAAAGAAGAAATTCCCTTGGCACAAAAGTGGCTATCAGTCCATGGGGCATGCCAGCCCACTGGTATGTTGCTTACAGTCTCGAAAGTGTTAGCTTTACTACGACCTACCTACTGATTATAACTAGGTGTGTCTTAAGCTATATATAGTTTATAAAGCATTAAGTAAACTAAAATTTATTTTGTGCTAAATAAATTTTATTGCTCAGAAAAGAAGACTATTGAAATTTTGAATAAAAAATGCAAATGCATTTGGCAGATCCTTAACCAGGTCCCATGGACCTTTCTTATTTTATTAAAAATGCAATGCAAAAATAAGAGAGGAAAACAATATTTATGTTTCTGACATGGAAAATTACCCTCAAAGGGCTGTACTCGTAAGAATTGAATGCAATAGGTAATTTCAGTCATAAATTTAAATGTATTTTTTTTTTCCAGCAAGCATACCATGCTGCAACAGTTATACGTCAAATGCAGCGAATGGCTCTTGGCAGTGGAGCTAGTGCTTCTAATCTTCCAGCTGACCAGTCTGTTAATGGGGTTGTTCAGTAAAATAAAATAATATTAAATCTTATTTTATGAAAATTATTTTTGAGGGGATGTATTGTTTAACGTTTATTAATACTGATACATATCGTTTAGACTTATATCTACTGCGTATGATTTATTTAAAAAGTTCTATTCTAATTTCATTTTTGTTAACTATTGCGTTAAAATATTTTTGATCTTTATGACATTGTGTTTTTATATGAAAATTATTTAATATTTTAACTTTTTAACTAATCATATCTTCTTTACTTTTTCTGCATTCCGTGTTTTTATTGTTAATTATTATTTATTGATGTATGAAAACTTATTACTAATTATCATATTCCTACTTAAGCTATTGTGCCAGAAAATGGTGCATTCCACCTTAAGGGCCTAGTGCAATGCTTTAATAAGTAAAGTCTTTTACATATGGGGTGTGGGGAAGAAGAAAGAATTATATGAGCTTTAAAGACTGTGCTTTCAGGAAAGGAATCTCAAATTGCATGATCTATTTGATTTTTAAATTTTCATTGTTGTATTCTATTTATATTAATATTTTTGGAATTTTAGATCGCAGTTCACTCTTTACAGCGGTGGCTTCATTATTTACCTATTAGACTGAATTTTATTTAAATTAAGAGATTCACTTATGTGAAATTTTATAATGTTTCTCATACAAGAACTTTATATATGCATACTGTTTAATGAGATTTTTCTCTTTAATTGAAAGCTGCTAGCTTGATTGGAAATATATCAGATCTAAGAGTGATTGTTTGATTAGCTAATTAATATTATATATATATATATATATATATATATATATATATATATATATATATATAGAGAGAGAGAGAGAGAGAGAGAGAGAGAGAGATAGATGCACATACACATACACACACATGCTTCTTTGGTACGTTTCAGGTTCATATAAATACAGAATCACAAATTATCATTGATATGTCATCAATATTTTAACCACGTGAAAACAATAACTTTTACAGATTTTTTTTTTTTTTTTTTATTTTATAACCTAGTACTTTCAAGATATTTAAACAATATAAAAATGTTTAAAAATAATCCTGATATACTGCTTTAAATTTGCAAGTTTTCATTGAAATCTGTGCCATAGATGCTGTAAATTAACTGTATATAATATATATATGTATCTCAGAGCTATGCTCATTAAACTAACTCAAAATCCAACAACTGACATATTATTTATCTCTATATGCTTCAAAATAGGTTTCAAATAAAGCAAATTTGCCACCGAAATAATATATATTATAAATTAGATCTATTATGAACATCTCGCTAAATAATTTAATGGGTAGGAATCATTCTAAATTTAACCATATTTATAATGGGTAATTTTTATTTATTTTTTGTAAGCTTTAAATATTACATAGTTGGAATTAATTTTTTTAAAAATGTTTTTACTGAATAATTATGTCCTCAAATGATTCTCATGATACTTCAATATTAATAAAGTCTTAGTTAACAACAGGTTTCTTCTCAGTTGTGAAAACGTTTAGTATTTGAAGCTTTAAAGATTACAGAATGTGAATTAAATCCTTCAAAATATATTTTTATTTTAGTCACAGATCTCTTGTAAAGCTGGATCTCCATCTTTAATGCTCTGTAGACACAGACCAAACCTGTGAATAATGACATCAAATACATTTTGGTGCAATATATCAAGGGCAACATGCTTATTATTCATACTACATTGGAAGGAGGAATGAAATGTATACTTTACTGAAAATCAGTTAAAATACAAATGTTATGAACAGCAGTAAAGTAAATATAATACGATAATATAATATAATAATATATTATTGGTTGCCATGTTTGCAAGACATTTTTTAATAAGGAAAACATGGGCTTTGATCTATATAAAAAAACTATATATTTGTATTTGTTTTTCCAAGGCAGTATTGAATATTTGTTTTTATTTTTATTTTATATAGAGTATAAAGTAGATTGACTGCTATAAATTTGTTCTAAACAAACTGCATGCATTGGTGATTTAGAAAATTTATTTGATGACATTATTCATTGGTTTGTTGTAGTCCTACAGGAATGCAAAGATCTAGCTTTGAAAGCACTCGGTTGATGGTACAAAAACATATTGTGGAGAAATGGTGTTTAATTCAACCTTTCACCCTCTGGGATCCCCAACTTTAAATTTTAAGTTTTCTTCACTTCAGGGATTGTTTTTTTATATCCCACAATAAACTTGAAAAATAAAAGAGTTATATATATCTCATTGCATGATTAAAAATGAATGCTTGATATACAAAAATTTGTCATTCAATTCTTCATTTGACAGCTATTCATTAAAAAAAAAAAAAGAAATTAAAAAGAAAAACATTTTAGTGATTTTATAGGAACATTTTCATGAATAGAGTCAATATTTATGGAAGGGAGGAGGGGTGGGGTAAAAAATTAATTAGACAGTAAGTAAAATTATTTTGAGAGTAAATCACCTTGCTGTTGTGGAGCTCCGTAAATAAATAAATAAAAATTATTTCGAGCCTTAGCAAATTTATATCACACTGCTTTCTATCAAAAAATCAATTTCCTTCCATCTCTTTTTGTGAAGCCACTCACAGTTTTTAGTGTACTGCCTCCCCATCCCCATTAATTGTGACTTTTACTTAATATTTTGCATGAGAGCTATCAATAGAGAAAATAATAATTTGGCTTTAGCCACTTTGGAAATATATATTCTGTACGCTTTTGTTTTCTTGTTGTATTTAAATTTTATATATATATATATATATATATATATATATATATATATCTATATATCTATATATATATATATATATATATATATTTATTTATTTATTTTTTCCATATGCTCATATTTCAAGAGAAGTGCATCCCTTAAAGTTAAAACATTTTTATGCACAACTCGTTTTTCCAGTTTTAACTTTTGTTTCTCATATATTTTTATGTAATATTGAGAAATGGAAAGGTTTGCATTCAGTTGTTCTACTTGAAGAAAAAGGGTGATTAATAGGATTGTAAACATTGGTATAGTTAAAAAATGTAATGAAATAATATGTTTAAACATGTGATATATGGGAAATATTTGTATTTAATGGTATTTATATATTTGGGCATTTTGACAAATATCTATATTGATTTTGTTTCATCTTGAATGAAAATTTAGCATAGGCTTGTTTAAAATCGGCTATCTGTTTTCAGAAAGTTTTATCAAAATTATAGTCGCTAGAATTTTTTAGAAATAACTGTATGAAATTTACTGCTGACTACTGTGGTACATAAGTAAACCTTCTATTATTTTTTTCTATATTCTCAGAATGGAATGTACTTTCCTCTATTGCTCTATGTCTCCTAAATTAGTACATATTTTAGGTTTTAAATGTCTTAGTAAAGAACCCTTAATTTTTAAGGAATCTTGAAGTCAGCAAATAATTCTAAATTGATTACGAAGATTTATTTTTAGATCTGTGGCACATGTATTTTACGTGTTATTATACTTCATGACATTTTAACATTTAAGATTCTTTGTTTTCTGCTTATTAAGAACTTTTGATAGTTTTGATAGAGAAATATTTATTATTGACTGCTGAAGTGAAGACTGAAATCAGATCAGAGGTATATAATTAATGAAAATTATAATAACTGCTGCTTTATATTTTTTGTCTCATATTTTATTTATATTAAACATAAAGAGCAGGTTTAGTTAAACGTTTTCTACGCTAAGATTGCATCCTTGGATTGACTGCCTTATGAAGAAGAAATTCAAAAAGTAGGAGCTCTTATTTTTTGTTTCATTTAACATAAAGAAAAAATCCTAAGGTATTGTATAAAACCTAATTTTTAAATTGTTAATTTCTTTATACCTTGAAGTTTCAATAGTCTTTATCCCCTTTAAGTTTTCATACTATGTGTTGAAGCATACTTCTTTGTCTGTGATTAAAAAATGCTGTCTTGTTTCCGTTTTCTTTCACCTAGATTCCGGTTTTAATGATCAATTACGACAAAAAACAGTTGCTAGAAGAAATGCAAGTCTTACAGAAAGACATCATCTTTTATTTATATACAACTTTGAGTAATTCAATAACCTCGCTAACTTATAGATAATTTCTGTGTGCAATATTATTATTTATACTTCCACTTTACTTAATGGCATCAAACTCATTACTTAAATTATTACATTTAAATTTATTCTGATTCAGGCTACATCATTGGATTTCTGTATTCTTTTAAAAGTCCAGCTTTTTTCTCTAGTGCTGATTCATCTCCTCTTCGTAATATTTTACCCCAAAATATATATTTATTTCTAACAGTGTTAATGCTGGGTTATCTCGTGTCCCTCTAAAAAGATCCACGGGGAAGTAGGACATTTTTTCAGGGAGCCCATCATTAAAAAAAAATAAACCTGCCTCTAACTGGATTTGCACGAGTAGCTTGTCCATGGTAATCCAGCACTCACAAACGCTGCCACGGCAAAACCTATGTGGAGTTATAATTAAACAAAGCATGGTGAAATTTAACATATTATTGATTTTCAATGAGACTGGTTTCATTTCACCAATGAAGAAATAAACCTTTCTTTTATTTATATTTTCTAAAAAGATTCACCTATTAAACTATTCTATATGTACTTCCAGTTGAATACAGTTAACTCACTTATGAATAAAGCATCTTAAGTATTTGGTTTAATGCTGCTATTGTATTGTGAATTTCTACGGAATCTTAAGACTTTTGATTTATTATTTTTGTTTTATTACCCATACTACACATAACATATATATATTTATAAATCTTCAGAAAGTAATCCAGGCAACTTAAATTTTATGTTTAGAATGGTAATATAATTTCTTGACTGGAATTAGCATTATTTTGTTTTTATCTACTATGGAATTCATACAGAGGTAGAAGGTTCCTTTAACTGGTACACAATCTTTTATTTGGGCAAATAACTTCTCCAGTATTTTCTTTAACACAATCCAAGAATTGTAGCATTGTCCTTATTTAAACCAAATAAAGCCTTAACATTGAGTTTGCCATTAGGGCATGTTTCTATTACTCAATTGACACTTCAGTTTATTGCCATTGAGTTAAAAAATATCAAATAATCTAAAAAAGAGCATGTTTAATTTTTATCCCTGCCTTATTTAGGCTTTAATAATTAATAGTTTAAAACATTTTCAATCAAACAAGGAAGTAGATAAAAATCAAAACTGGTATTTATAAAACAATATCGAACATGAGAATTTCTAAATATGGGAGAATAATTATTATGATTATTAGTTATTCAATTCTTGAGAGCTTACTTATTAATTACTTTATAATCATACTTTTTTTGTCTCCATTAGTTTTTTGAATTCATTTCCTTTTGCGAGCCGAGAATAATATTTTTATTGATTATATAATATTCCCATCCAAATCTCTTTTTTTTTAACGTTATATGTTGGAATATGAACACATTCACTGTTTATACTATATCTTATTAGATTTTAAAGAACTTCCCTTAACATTCAATGCAAAAATATAAGTAAATTATAAAATCTTAAAATAATTTGTCTTCATTACCTGTACTTCAGCAGGCATTTTTCTGCATTGTGGCCTTCATAGTCTTAACTTAGTGTCTTTCTCAGTTATCTCATTGTGATAGTTAAGTCCCCTTCCTTTTTTCATTTTCTATTCTCCAATAGTTCGTACCTCCTAAAAAGAAGTTTTACTTATCTGTAGATTATTTAACTGAATGGGGTAGAATATATATTATTTTTATTAGGGAATAAAATGTTACTTGTAAATGTGTAATATATTACATTTGTACAGTTATATTTGTAAGGGGGTGTTTATAATCAAAAATGGTTCTCTGGAATAGAAAGTCTCTGTCAACTGTAGTGATTTGTTAAGTTTAATATCTTTACATTTTTTCTATCTAATTATTAGAACTTTCTACCTCATATTTTCCTTTTGGATCGACCCTTCCTCCGTTCTGTTTCTATTCTTTCTTTTTGTCTCATTGATTTTTTTTTTCACTGTATCCTATTCCTCCAAAACAATATGACATTGAGTGATACAGTATTTTTTAAATTTATCTTTCAGTTGGAACAACTCATTTTTCTAGTACAACAATAAATAAATAAACTTATATATCTAGTACATTCAAACCTGTTTCCACAAGTAATAGTAAATAAAATTTAATACATCTATTAGTTTATTGTTAAAAATTCATCCACTAAATTCCTTTTAGCCTTTTAAGCATGGGAGAATACACAATAGATGCAGTTGGGTTTTTCAAATCATACATTCTCGTGGGTACTTAAGATTTTCAAGATAGTATTAATAGCTAAAACTGTTATTTATTTTAATATAAATGGTATTAAAATAAATAACAGTTACATTTAATAGCTTTGATTTATTCAGTCTTATGTTTCTTTATAATTTTAGAATTCATCTCACAGGCCTTTATGAAGTATTGTATATTAAATGTTAGTGAAATAAGCTAACCCTACCAGAATTTGTAATAATTTCATAAATATTCTTGAAGTGTTTTGAATTTTATATTTTATAGAGCATTAGTGGTATTTGTGTAGTTATTATTCTACTTAAGCAGCAATTCAGTTTAGTTTAGTCTGAGGCCCCAAATAATGTTGTATCTTAAAATATAGTATGTATACTGTAAAAATACGTTAGTTAAAAGAATAATAAATCAAGTATAATTAGAAACAAAGATATAAAATATCAAAAATAGAATAAATCAGAAGTAAAAGATCAAACCTATAACATATTTCTTCTACTGTTGTTATTTTATTGCTTTATTTTTAATTTTATACGAGCCATGGTATTTCTAACTTACATTCTTTCAATCCAGGCTTATTATTTGGTCATGTTACTCGGAATTCACATATCTATGAATTTGATCGGAATGACATTCTTAGTGGATTAAATTTTTCATTTATTATGCATTATAAATGCATCCTTTAAGATATTCTATCTTTACTCTGCTGTTGGCACCTTAGTCATCAGTAGCTCCTAGAAAGAAATTGATAATTCGTACAAGAAAAGATTTTCATTTAGTTATTCTGAATAATTGAATATTAAGGCAAATTTTGTTGGGAAGAATAGTGTAGGGACCATAAATAAATTATATGATTAAGTTAACATTTTTGTAATAGCCCCACATTAAAAATAAACATGTTTTGCATGATATCAAAAAGTTTCTCCTTTTTATATTTTACATAGTTTTCATTCATAACTCTCGATTTAATTTGAAATTTATCTTATTTTATTTAAAAGTCCATTAATTTAAAATATATTTAAATAAAAAATGTAAATTTAATATTTACCCATGATTCATTTTTTTGTTATCAATTTTTTAAAAGAAGCTAAAACAGTGATTGATTTTACAAATAAATTCAAATAGAAAATTGAATGTCTATCTTAATTGATAAACTGTTATTGTCTTGTTTTATGAAGATTTAATATGCAATAATTTTCTTCTGTGACATAAGGCCTTAGGTATCGTGAATGATATTATGTATTATATGATTGCTTATTGTATCCACATACATCACATTTAACAAAAATGTCTATTTTTCCAGTTTACTCTTTAAATCTTTGATACATAATAATTTTTCTGTTTATTGAATGTTATTATTTCCTTAAAAATATTAAAAGTTCTTAGTGGTTGGCTTCATTCAATTGAGTTGAAAAATACATGTTTATCACACGCGTGCGCACCCACACACACACACTCACACAAATATATATATATATATATATATATATATATATATATATATATATATATATAAATATTATACTAAAAATAAATGCCTGTTTCAGAAGCACGGTTTATTAGTAAGGGTTTAAAAATATACATATTTTGCATCTATAAGTTCAATTTTTAAATTATGATGATCTTGAGTAATTCAAGGAGACTCAATGCACTATACCTTATTTTTATCTTAGGTCTAATTGTAAAATATCATATTAGTCTGTATCGGGAGAAGTCAATGACCATGGACAATAATTATTGCTTTTGTAGTTCATGTGCTTTTGGCACCTCTTCAAAAGCTGTTATTTTTTTTCAATAAATAACATGTGTGAATTTTTTTTTTGCTTTATATAGGAGAATATCTGATGATAGAGCCACCTCAAAAGCAGTACTTTGTTTTTAATCTCTGAATATTAGGTTGCATTCCTCAATAGATTATTTATGAAACGTACTAATTATTTTCTTATGATGTTTATAACCTCTATTTGCTATAACAGAGTTAAGGAATATATGTTAGTATTTTATATACAAATCATATTCATTCACATTCGGTCCATTTTTGTATATTTGAATGCTTGTTTTCAGCCTTATTCCTTTCTATTTTTCTTTCTCAATTATGTTCATCTTACTCTTTATATGAAAGTTTATCATTTTATTTTGGTTTCAATCAACATTTTGTCATAGATTTAACTTCCTACCTTGAAAATTACTGTTGACAAAGTGAGTCCTATGTGCACTTAGCACATGGTGGTTTATTCCTTTTAAGATAGTTGTGGCTTGTTTAATTTTGTGGGTTTTGATCAATCCCAATGATGAGAGAGGAATGTGATTCCCAAATGTAAAGCATATATGTGTTTCACATGTATTAGAGCACCTTAAATTTTAGATTGTTACATATACTAAAATATTGATGTTAAAATGTGATAAGTAGTCGAATTTTTACAGATTTTATGGGCGTTAAGGGGTAATTTCCAGATTATTGGTGTGATAGTTAGGCCCCTTGATGACCACTTTTTAGAAATTGCTTGCAGTAAATGCAGTGCTTATTTTTAGCTATCCAGGTTACATTCAGTTTATAATATCTTCATTAAAAAATATACTTATAAAACAAGTTAACTCAGATCTGTTGTATGAATATTATTTAATCAAAATAATAATTATAGAAATGATATAGTACATTTTTTATATACATATAAGGCTTTTAAGAATCTTAAAATGGTGAGTTTTTAATTTTCAACTTATATAAGATGTTTTCTTGGCCTTTTACTGCAGTCTTCCTTTCTGAAGTATTATTAAAATTTCATCCTAATTATCTCTAAAAACGTTTTTCTTTTTCTTTTTTATTCATAATAAATTTAGGCTACTTATCATTAATATTCTTTTTCATTTTTGTACGTTCAATTATCATTAATTATATGAAATACGTTCATTATCTTATATTTCTCTAATGAGACTATTCTCTTGCCATAAAAACTCTTAGGTCATTTAGATAGAAAATAAAATGTTAACGTTTGTTGCAAGAACTAAGCTCTTATTTCATATGGAACAATTGCTCATTTCTGTTACCTTTTGCGTTTTTATAGTACATTTATAAAATACTTTTTTGTACAAAAAAAATAGTATACATTTATTTAAAGGATGTAAAAAAAGAAGAAAGGAAGAAGATTCCAAATGTATCCTAACACATCCTCTTTGGTTATGAGTCTATCAATTAAATATGCATGATTGTTTTATATTGTACAATTAAAAATATTGTGAAACTGGTGTATACAAATGTTGTTTCATTGCACTCAATAATTAATTAGATGTTACGAAAACAGGTTTAACTATCCTAAATAATAGCTTGTTGATGTTTGAATTAATTCTGGTCCATTATCACTCACATAGTTTTCCAAGTTTTTATCTATACATACATATATATATAAAGAATGTTTATGTATGTATATTTGTATAATAATTATAATGTGATATTTTATCTCTTAATGCAGTTGTTTATAGTTGAATATATTTAGAATTATTGTTGTTTAAATTGTTTAAATATATTGACAAATTTATTTAATGTAGTTGATAATTTTGTTTCCAGAGAGGTCTATTTATTCTATCTAATGTTGAGGATTTATAATTTTGAATTACATATATCTGTTGTTGAAAATATAGGTGCTATTTTTTAATGCTGTACAAAACACTGAAAATATAATATTAGTATTTATGATTCTTATGGTAGTTTCATACCACTGGTGTAAATAACGTTTTTAATTTTAAAGTAATTCTCTTATAATTGTCTTATTCAGAGAGATATATGTGGAATTAGATGTACCTTTAGACTTTAAGACTACTTACTATTTCTGATAGATAGGATATATAATATACATGATACAAATATAATACTTATGGGTTATTCAGACTGAATTTGATTGTACTGTTTTTCCAAAAAGTATATACAATCACATATATATTATATATCAATATGTGTGTGCCATTGTGTGCTTGTATATTCTTGCACTCACATTTTTTGAATGTATTTGTTTATTGTATATATATATATATATATATATATATATATATATATATATATATATATATATATATTCAGTGTATTTAGTTGGACCCAGAATAAGTGGGCTATATTTATTTTCATTCACTTGTTTTCTTATTTTTGATACTTTCTTATTGTTTTAATCAATATATTATAACATATATTCAATTAATAAATATACCTTTTATGTAAAGACATGGGATAAAAGGGTGATAACACTTTGCTTTAGAGATTATCATAACTTCCTATATGTTTTAATATTTTTTTTTCTTTTTAAAAACCATTTTGTATAATAAGGATAATCTCCATGAAATAATACATCAAATCAGAATGGAAATTGACTTTTAAGTGATCATTCGATATTCATATTTTTAGCGATGTTCGAATTCAAATTTCATGATATTCTCTGTGCTCACCTTTTTTTGAGTGACCATAGTATCTATGTATGTGTGTTTATACCTTTGTGTATACTTACACATATGCGAGTGCAACATTTTAAACACATTTGGTGCTGGGAAGAGGTACCAAATTTAAAATCTTTTTATATTGTGTTAATGGGTCGTCCGTTTTAAACGTCTTGTAACTTTATGACTGATCACCTTAGTGTACTGAAAAACCATGTTGCCACTTAAATATATTTTCTTGAATAGTTGTTATTTTTTATACATAAGTTCATTGTAAAGAAAGTAGCATTTGGTATATATTATGCTTTATCAGAACTGGTTTATTCTGAAAGCATTTAAAATTCATTATATTATGTGATTATCAAAATATAACCGCCTAATTTTGATTATTATGAGTTACCTTGTGAGAACTTAGCACTATGTTTTTTAAATACATTGTGCTAACTGTCCAGTTCTAAGTAAATGTAATATATGACTGTACAGTTCACAACATTATCTGTGAAATATTAAAGCTTAAGATATTTTTATGTCAATGCTCTCTTAATCCCCATTTAAGGGTTCTGTGACAATTTTTTCATTATAATATATTGTTAAATGTGTAATAAAGACAAATGTGTATTGAAAATTTATGAAAATATTCATCTTGTTCTGCTGTTTTAATTTTAAACTTTTATTGTGAATTTGTGATTGTAATTGAAAATAAATACAAAAAGGAAAAAAAAAAAAAAAAGTTTCTTTATTTCTTTATATAAGTATATAGTCAGTAATCCATAAAAACAGTTTTTCTGGATGATAAGGTAATTTTAACATCCTAAAAAGAGACATTCTTTCTCTTGATTAATTCTGGCATCAACAATAACAAAAATAGGCTTTGCAGTGGGAAAACAATTTTTTAAGCTGATCCCTTTTTGAGCAAAGGTGTGACAAGACGATAGAAATTATTTATAATTTTTTTTTAGTTATCACAAGCACTTTCTTTCTTTAACATATATGTCATATTTTAGTTTTACTGACACCATGTTATTCAAGACATGTTTTATGATATATCGTTTGTTGAACTTACTATTGGGACTCTAAAAAAAATGAAAATTAATAAAAAGAAGTAAAACAAAGTCCGACTCGCATGTACTGCGTCATCTTAGTGCGGTTCCATTCATAACCTAGTACCATAAGTAAAGGAATTGTAACATTTGTTGGTAGGGATTAGACATGCGCGCCGAGGCTGAATTTTCAGGCGGCGGCGCGGGCTTTTTTTTAACCCTCAAGGGAGATGTTAAAATTTTAATCACAGTATATATAAATACATATATATATATATATATATATATATATATATATATATATATATATTTGTCCGCTACTTCACAGGCTCAAAAATGGTCTGATTTAGAAGAATTTTGGTACAAAAATCGTCTAATTTGAAACGTCAAGTTCGTTAACCAGTAGAATCCGTCCTCCGGGGGGTTTTGGCACGAAATTCGCGCGAAAGAAATCGCAACGCTTACGTTTTCGGGTTTATATGCTTGCAGATAGTCGCGTAATATGTTCCTTAACATACGAAAACAAATGAAACCAATATCTGTAACAGCTTTTGAGATAAGTGGAACAAATGTTTATTAACTCATTTTCGCTTTGGGTACATGAAATCGTGTGATTCCATTGAAATTCTACGTGTTTGAAATTCATGTAAACTAAGATGTTGATTATATTTGTAGTTAAGGAAGTATTCAAAGAAATTGTTATTAGTGGACATGACAAATTTTGGGATCTTCGTATTTTTTTTTTTTAAGGCGCATCGACAAATCTTGGCCATTAGCGCCGACATCCAGGGTGCAGCCAGGAATTTTCTCAGCGAGCCCTGAGATGAGAAAATTCCTGTCGCCGGTGGGGATCGAACCCACCATCTCCCGCTTATGAATCTAGCGCGCTAGCCACTAGACCACGGGAGACCCCTTTATTCCTTATTATTTTTTTAATTGCTTATAGTTGGATAATGTATTTGACAATAAAACTGGTTAAGTAAAATAACAAAAACAATTTATTGTTAGAAATATAGATTTCCTAGACCTTGTCACTAGCGGGACAGTTTCTAGTGTTAGCCGACCCTTCCAGATAAGATCGTAAATCATGACCTTTCAAGACTTTACTACACACAGGAATGGCGTTAGTGACCTTAAGGGTTGACACGCCATTATAATAATTAATCTAAAAGAAAAGACTGGTGGAACCAAAATAAGAACTGCTTCTATTTTAATCTTTCTAAATTAGACTAGGGATATGAACGGAACCGCACTAAGATGATGCAGTTCCTGCGAGACGGACTTTGTCTTTGATTTTGGTACTTAGAATTATGGGATTCAGTTGAAACATTTTCTGCATGTTCTACTTTCATTAAAACTAATATGTTGAAATTTTTGTTACGTTTGGAGTTAAGGAAGGGTTAAAATAAAATATTTTATTAATAGACATAAAACGTTTTGGTAACTTTGTATACTTTCCTTAATATCTCGAAAAAGGTTGAGAATCTTGGTAAACGGAAGGTTACCATTAGAAAGCTTACTAAATGCTCTACAGAAAAGTTTCTGAAGAAAGTTTTAATTAGGCGATGTCAATCGGAGAAATAAGTGCTTACAACTTTAAAGTAATTGATTTCGTTTATTCGAACGGTTCTTTTTGTCTGTTTTATTCCTTGTTATTTTTTAATTGCTTATAGTCGGATAATGTATTTGACAATAAAACAGATTAAGTAAAATAAGAAGATCAATTTATTGTTAAAAATGTAGCGTTCAAAGAGAGAGAGATCCCAAGGCTTTCCAAGTGCCTCTGAGCGGAGGCCTTTCTGGCCGACTTATGGGTTGGCCGACCCATACAGGTAAGAACATAAATCAAGACCTTTCAAGACTGGTGGAACCAAAATAATTACTGATTCTATTTTAATCTTTCCAAATTAGACTAGGGATAAGAACGGAACCGCGCTAAGATGATGCAGTTCCTGCGAGTCGGACTTTTTTATATATTATAGCTGCACCCCTCCCATTTATAATAAGATGTGTTTCAGCCAGCACACTCGAGTACATCATTTTTATTTTTATTTTAGAGTACTTTATTTGGAGGAGGTATTTTATTTTGAAGAATGGTTGAAGCAACCAACGGAAGACAAACTCATACTTCTTTCGTTCAAATTTGATTTAAAAAACCTTATCAGCGACTCTGATAGGAAAATCAAAATGAGGTTGGCTAGCTATGCCTTCAACATTTTTGATAAATGGATTACTGCGGGAAAATCAAAGCAGTGTTTTTTTGGCAAATAGTAACAAAAATTGGTTGGATGAAGAGATAAACTTCGAGGTTCAACGTACTGTGCCCATGGGCATATATAAGGGAGGGCTGCAGGCCCCCTCCTAAAATTTGTAAAAATGTGTCATGAAAATCGTAATAATAAATTAAATAAGACCACTTGAGAAAAATAATTTCGTTTAGGTGCAATATAGTTTAAATTGGCTAACTATTCCAAGTCCTAGATTGTTAGTATTCCAAACCCACCAAATGCACTCAAATTCTCCTAGCCATTGGTGACTGCTTCAGAAGTAGCAGCGCGCGCAGATCGGGAACGAAACATGGTTAAGTAAATTAGAAAGATATATGAATGAATGTATTAGTTTATTATATTATTAAGTAGATTTAGGAGAAATTGTTTTTCGTTTCAAATGAAGATATACTTTTGTTTTTAAGTTTTCCACTTATTCTACTGACAATCCTCTTTGATATAATTTGTAATAAATAAAATTGTTTTATTTTAGAATTACATTTCTTGGTTGGTCGATAAAGATGTAAAATGCACGAAAAATAATTTTGTCCAGCTAGATTCGTAAAACGACACACTGTGCGGCTGCAGGAATTTTACCACGGCTCGTTGGGAAAATTCCTTTCTGCACCCTGGATGTCGGCGCTAATGGCCTAGACGTCGAAGCGCCGTACAAAAAAAAAAAAAAAAAAAAAAAAAAAAAAAAAAAAAAAAAAAAAAAAAAAAAAAAACGTAAAAATTAGCCTATTAGTGAAAGAAGGCAAGAAGATGAGAAATGTATTGAGTGTTTTCACAGGGTGAACGTTGTGTTGGCGTAGGAGTCTCTTAGGAAACTGTCAGTTTCCTCTTGTGGCAAGATCACACCCTACCCATAAACTGTATTTATTCCTTTACTAATAGCACTAGGGTTATGAATGGAACCGCGGTAAGAAGCAGTTCCTGCGAGTCGGACGTATTTTTAGTTTTATATCGTCGAGTATGTTTAAATAAAATTCTTTGTCATTTTCCAATCAACGATCACAACACAAGCGTTTACTCGAACAGAAGGTAAGCTCAAAATGGCGCCGGCCGGTCACCATGCAGTACACTGGCAGATTTCCTCACCTCAATCGGCGCGCCGACTGAATAGGATCGGCGGCGGCGGCGCCGCTAAAACCCGGCGTGGCGTAGCGGCGCCGGCGCGGCGCGCACGTCTAGTAGGGATTGACCTTTCATTAATAATATCTAATAAAATCTCAAACAGAAGAAAGTTTAAGGCACCTCAACAGGAAACTGGGAGTAGCCTAAGCAGAAAGGATTCTTATCAACATTTGCTCTGGAAATACACTATTACCTATAAGTTTCTCAATATCTTGCCTTCTTTTACTAAACATTTAATTTTACTGATAATTCCATTAAAAACAATGAAAAAGTGAGGTAAACAAAGACAAAAACCCATTTAAAAGAATTTCTAGTACTTCCTTAACTCCAAACCGAACCAACATTTTTTCTATCATAGACTAGAATATCAAACTCTGGAACAAGTTTCAACTCAATTAATCGTTTCTGAATACCCAAACTGAAAATTAGTTTGGAAAATTAGTGTTTCAATGTTTCTCGAAAACGCCTACAGATATCCTGCAAGCAAATGAACTCGAAAACGTAAGCGTTACGATTTTTTTTTCTCGCGTGCATTTCGCTGCACAAACCATCTTCCGGTGGATGGTTTCTCCTGGTTAGCGAACTTGATATTTCAAATTAGACGAATGATTTTTGTACCAAATTTCATCAAAATCGGTCTGTACCGTGTATATATATATATATATATATATATATATATATATATATACATATATATATATACATATATACACACACAAAAATTTGAACCACCGTTATACTATTGATCTATGGAATCTGAAACATGAAATTTTCTTGTCGGCACTTCCAGATTGCGTCATGAGGTCAACCTGATAAGCGGGTTTACTTCCTGTGGAGGGAAGGCAGAGCCGTGCTAAAAATGTGGTCGTTATTTACGATACATTACCAGAAATCCGGAAAACACAGTTTGCCGTGAAAAAAAACCAGTAGTTTTGAAAATGGACAAAAGTTGGAGTAGCTCTGCTACATGTGTCCCTTAACAACTAATGATGTACTGACACACACACACATATATATATATATATATATATATATATATATATATATATATATATATATATATATATATATATATATGCGTGTGTGTGTGTTGGGGTAAAGATTTCATGTCACAGGTTGATTCTATGAAATGTACAGATAAAACCTTTATTTTATTTATATAGATTAATCCCTGAGGGCTTATTCCGTTCTGTGTAATATACGTTGGTTCAATAAATATATAATAACTCGCGTGCTTACACGCCTGTAGCCATGGAAACTAATTAGTACTGCTCATAATCAATTATAATTCCCGTCTTTTAGGATTTCAGAAGCAGCAATTTTCTTTACTAGTTGTCATTTTGAATAAATCTTTTTGGGCTAAAAGAAAAAAAGTCCGACTCGCAGGAACTGCATCATCTTAGCGCGGTTCCGTTCTTATCCGAAGTGCGATTAGGAAAGGAATAGTAGCAGCTATCGGTAGGTTTTGATCTTTCGTTAAAATATAAAATAAAATCTCAAAGAGAAGGAAGCTTAAAGCGCCACATATGGAAACTGACAGTTTTCTAAGCGGATGGGACTCTCCCGTCATCGCGACGCTCACTCTAAGAAAACTCTATTACCAATATGATTCTTATTTTCTCAGCTTTAATGAAGTACTCATTCCACCGTTAAATAAACTTAAAAAACAAAAGTGAGGTAAACAGTGACAAAAACCCGTTTAAAATAACAAAACTAACACTTTCGTAGTTTTAAGCACTTACTTCTCCGACTGACATTGCCCCATCGAAATTTCCTTCAGAATCTTTTTTTTAGAGAATTTAGTAAGCTTTTGAATGGTTACATCGTACTTCCCACGATTTCTTAACTGTTTGGAAGATATTAAGGGGGGGGAAATGGTGCCAATACCTACCGATAGCTGCTATATTCCTTCACTAATCGCACTTGAGATAAGAACGGAACCGCGCTAAGATGAAGCAGTTCCTGCGGGTCGGACTTTTATTGTTAGAATACTGCTGTGTTTGGGGACCTTTATACTTAAGGCAATTTGTAAATTGTAGAGGGGACAATTAAATTTTGTTGTGAAAAAACGAAACATTACTATTATGCCACAAAATGACTTACAAGAATATTGGAATTTCAAAACCAATCAACTGAAAATAATAATTTTTAATAATGGGGTAGCAAAGCATTTAAAAAGAAGTTGGAATGTAAATGCTATGTAGAAGTACAATTGTAAGTTTAAATTATAATAATAATAATAATGTTAGAAAGGAGTAATATTATTGACTTATTTGATACAAATAAATAAATTAAAAGTGATATAGAACGACTTGGCTAAAATGTTAAGAGGCAGATAAAAAATAATAAAAAAATAACTTACCTTAAATTAAGATGGATGTACTAGAATGTCACTACAGTCTTGTAGAGATATAAAATTTCAGGCACTTTCAACACTTGTTCACACTGAGTAAAACAATATAAACAGATCTAAGGTTTTACACGGGAAAGAAAGAATGAAAACGTTTCGTATTGCAATTCTCTGTATGCAGGGTCTACTTCCAGGTAAAGTCATATACTTTTACTGCCCTTTACCGTTATTCAGAAAGCTCTTTGTGTTTACATACAAAGGACTCGGTACAGACCACCCGTATTAGCTCAAAAGTTTCTATATAAAGCTTGATAAACTTTGTGAATTAAATGAAGGAATTTAAGATTGCTTAAATTAGGTTCTTGATCTAGTCAAAAAATTCAAGGAGAATTAGATCATGAATAGAAAATCTCGGCCAATTAGAGGGAAAATAACAATACCAAGGATGGTCAAACTTCGTTTTCAAAGATTGTTAGTTGTAACACAAAAAAGAATCACTCATGATTCTAATAACTTAACGGTGAAGGGCGATTACACAAATATTCCTGTTGAGACTTTAAAGCCATATGAACCCACAGGAATTATAGATAGGCCTAAAAACATAAAATCATTGAAAAACGGATTTCTTATTATTGATTCAAACAAAAACGACATAGAGGTTACATCAGCAGAGTTTTCAAATATATGCAAACACCTGTTGATCAATAAAATTAAAATAAAAAATAAAGTTCTCTGTAAAAGGTTTTCTGAATTCTATTAAATACATATTTTCCAATTTTCATTAATACTTACAATTTTAACTATTGGAATTTTTATCCAAAGATTCATATAATTACTCAACAATAGATTCTAATTTAAAAACAGCTATTTTCGATATCTACCTGTTCTAAAACGTTAAATCATTTATTAGGCACTTCGGATTACGTCATTGGGTCGACGTCAGAAGCGTGTTTCCTATCTGTGAAGTGAAGCAGGAAACAAGCTAAAAACAGCAACCAATTAAAATGTGAGGTAAATAGAGGAAAAACGCCGTTCGTGGTGGTAGACAATCTTACAAGGCATTTCGCTCAGAAATACCCGAAATATTGTTTCTAATTTTACGTATCCTATTTTATTGCCAAATAGATTTATATTCTATAATCAATAAAAAAAAAAAAAAAAAAAAACTACTAGCAATAAAGAACTAAGGGTAATACATGAAAATAGGGAATACCAAGAACAATTCTAAAATACGAAATCAAAACCACTACTGTAATCTAGATATTCATACGGCATCTTCGAATTCTAACAAACAAAATAATGCTTTTAATTATACATATCCTGTTTACTGAAAAATACATTAGACTACTATAAGCAAGTACAAAAATAATGAGCAGTGAAAAAAAAACTTCGGGAAACACACAAATAGATCCGTTTAAATAAAGGAAACTAACTAAGTTTTGAGCACTTATTTCTCCTAATGTGACGACCCCATCAAACATTTCTGTAAAACATTTTTTGTAGAGAATTTAGTAAGCTTTCGAACTGTTACATTTCAATTGCCACGATCTCCTAACCCTTTTCGAGATATTAAGGAAAAAATACGAAGGGGGCCTAATAGATATTCATAAGGGATCTGAGAACCCCAAGATTCCGCAAAAATAAAATATTCTAATTATACGTATCCTGTTTTATACATTTGACTACTATAAGCAATTGCAAACAATAGGGAATATGCCAAAGAACTCGGATTAGGAGCCTCGACAGTTTCAAGACATTTGAAGGAAATCGGCAAATCCAAAACTGACATTTCATACGGTACAGCCTGATATATTTCTAACAATGAATTGTTTTTCTTATTTTAATTAATCTATTTTATTGTCAAATACATTATCCAACTATAAGCAATGTAAAAATAGGAATAAAAACAGACAAAAAGAACTGTTCGAATAAACGAAATCAATTACTTCAAATTTTAAGCACTTATTTCTCCGATTGACATCGCTTATTCAAAACTTTCTTTAGAACCTTTCTTGTAGACCATTTAGTAAGCTTTCGAATGGTAACATTTCGCTTCCCAAGATTTTCAACCGTTTTCGAGATATTAAGAAATTATACGAAGTTCCCAAAACTTTTCATTATTCTGACAACAGAGAATTGGTCTCATTTTACCTATCCTGTTTTACACACACATACATTTTCCTTACAAATACAACATAAGAAATCAAAAAAATAAAAAGCAATAAAAAACCAAGGGAAAGAGACAAAAATTACAAAAAGAACGACAAAAACCCGTTCATAAGAACAAAACAGACGTATTTGAAGTTTTAAGCATTTATTTCTCCGATTGACATAACCTAATCAAAAATAGTTTTAGAATCATTTTTGTAGAGAATTTAGTAAGCTTTCAAATAGTTTTAATCCACTTACCACTATTTCCCAACCGTGTTCGAGATATTAATGAAAGTATACGAAGTTTCCAAAACTTTTCATATCTGTTCATAAAATATTTTATTCTAACCCTTCCTTAACTCCAAACGTAACATAACTTTCAACATATTAGTTTTAATGAAAGTAGAACATGCAGATAATGTTTAAACTGAATCCCGTTATTCTAAGTACCCAAACCAAAAACGGTATTCAAAAACTATTTTTCCAATTTTCTCGACAACGGTTAAAGCTATCGCCTTGAAAATGGTTTCATTCGTTTTTCTAGCCCAAGAAGCCTATAAAAAGAGTACTTACAAGCTTATGAACTCAAAAACGTAAGCGTTACGATTTTTTCTGCGCGAATTTCGCCCCAAACGCGGATTCCAGTGGGCGGATTTTACTGGTTAACGAACTTGACCTTTCAAATTGGACGACAGATTTTTGTACCAAATTTCATCAAAATCGGACCATTCGTCTTCTATTTAGAGAGCGAACAGACAAATATATATATATATATATATATATATATATATATATATATATATATATATATATATATAAATAAATATATACATATATATATATATATACAAATTTGAACCACCGTTATTTTCGGTTTCTAGGGGTTCTGAAACGCAAAATTTTCTAGTCGGCACTTCCGGATTGTTTCATTGTATCAACCTTATAAGCGGGGTTCCTCCCTATGGGGGAGGGAGGAACCGCGCTAAAAGAGCTTCGTTTAGCGAATTTCTTCCCACCCTCTATCTTTGGTGCACGCTGAACCATGTGGACTCTGCGTTAGTTGTTCGGATCTCGGAACAACTCGCAGAAATGAGTTTAGAAGAGAGGGAGGTCGAGGAGGCAGCAGATGACGTTTTAAAGAGAACAAGAATATGCAGGACTTAGGAGGGAGAGGGATACTTTCACAATTGCAGGGGTCGGGGCAAAATAGTGCCAAGCAACATTTTTAACAAACCTTAACTGTAGATGCTATATGTTGGATATTATGTGGTACTATCAGTTGAAATGGTAAGGGGCAACAATATTAAGTAGCGTACAGAGCTTGTAGACATATTTTAGAAGCATTTGTATCATAGACTGATAATCCCACATCATATCCAAGAAATGGCATCTACAGTTGAGTTTTGTTAAAAATGTTGCTTGGCACTATTTTGCCCCGACCCCTTCAATTATTCTTTGCTAAAAGAAGATAAAAAACTTAGGTACTTTTTTTGTAAGACAATTAATTTTTCTGCACATTTCTTCTATTATCAAGAGGCATTTCACCCATAGGAGCCACCTACATTGGACTTGATCCGATAGCCGCCGACTGTCGGAAGAAAAAAAAACACATGCATCTTAATGGAGGTGCCTACATTGGTACCTACCCGACCCGATCTGATCCGATGGCCACCGATTCTCGGCCGTTCAAATTTGTTTCTTTCTAGACCGATTTCGGACCGACTAACTCAAAATGGCGGCAAACGACACATTGTGGTTCAAAAACGTCTACAGCCTCTAAATCTTAACCGATTTCAAAGCATTTTTTTGAGCATAAATATGTTTTAGCGGTGATTAAACTGGAAAAAACATTACAAAAAAGTGTCCGCTGGCGTTCGCGCATGCGCAGTGGCCATATACGAAAAATAAGACTCAAGGTAGGGATTGTCGGGCTTCGGTCACTGCTTCTTAATAAAACTACATTTTATCGTGAAAATGGTTTTATTGTGCCAACGTTTCGGCTTGAACTTCAAGCCTTCACCAGGGCTGTAAAAACAGTCCTTTTACCATTTTCACGATAAAATGTAGTTTTATTAAGAAGCAATGACCGAACCCCGACAATCCCTACCTTGCATCATCAACGGTCAACGATCTCCTCTCAATGAATATTTATAACCTTCCAATGTTTATAACCACCCAATGCTTATAACCTTGTAGCTACTTTTCTTATAAATAATTTTAAAATATGAATACTAATGCTTCTCTTATCGTAGTATAACAGTTAAAAATTAACTGTTACACTAAGATTTATTTTTTTGGGACTGATATACTTCCAGAAGATTGATTGGCCTCTCAACCCCTCCTTTATACCTCCAACATTCAACCTAATCGAAGGTTTCAATGCTTATTAGCTGGTATTTCCTAAATTAATCACTCATTTTCACTTAACTACGTGGTCAGTACTGACGAGCTGTGACTAAATCAGATCGGATCGGGTCGGGACTAATGTAGGCACATACGTCGGCCGCTGTCGGTCAAACGAAATCGGATCGGATCGGGAGAAATACGGGTCCAATGTAGGTGCAGCCTTAATAACCATGCAACTGCGAACTTCCTATTGAGCAATTGTAGGTTCTTAAACGGATACGTTTTCCTGAAAGTGGAGGATTTTGAAACCTTCGGGGGAAATTGTAAAAACATCCAGAAAAACAATGATTTTGATGAATAACCTGATTTGGTTCATTGAACCGCCCTGGAAACCCTTAAAATAGTCGCACTGCAAATCTTGGTTCCTGAAAGGGAACTTTATCTATCACTACTTATTCATAAAACAACATGATCGAATGTTTTGTTAAAGAAAAACCTAAACTTTCTATGCATGTAAACATTATTCATTAATATTACCTTAGTTTTTGAAGTCAGCATTAATTTTTCTTTAGGTCAGACGCACTTTGAATGTTCACAAGTGTCTTTTTCAAACCGAAATAACTGTTCAAAAAGTTGATATTAATAAAAACGTCTTGTGAACGACAAATTTTCGACAGTCACTAATCCTTTAAAAAATATTCTGCCAGCTCAAATTGTAAATTTTAATTGCTTTTCCACCGGTAGACTAAGAACTGAGATTATCTCTCAATTTAATAATCTAATTGGAAATGTTGGGAGAAAACAACAGACAAATAAAACTAATATCGTGTCTATTTTTATTAGAAATAAATGAAGCTTATTCTTACTCAGAATGTAAAACTAAGTGGCACGCTTAATGCAGAATGCGTTTTTTGGTCGTTGCCAAGCTCGCGATGAAAAAATTACTTTTTCAAAGCATTATTCAAAATGAAAATCATTTTTGATTTATTTTACTTTAAGATATTCAAAATATATGTTTCGGATTGCTTTAGCCCTACTGATTTGAGCATATCAATATGCTACCGAATCAATATGCTTGCAGCGGTTGAATTGTTTACGCCGTTGCTAAGGTGGCCAGTCTATCCGTTGGTTTCCCAGAGTAGCACATCGTTCGATTTACTCACAATAAACAAATGTCGAGAAGAATGAAGAAAGCGTTAGTGAAGAAAATGGAAGAACTTGAAGCAACGAAAAAAGCTCGTTTGCAAATTGAACGCTACAAAAGACAGTATAAAATAATGGAGGGCAGCAGAATTGCGTACAATGAAGAGCTTTCAATCCAACTTGATAAGCAAAAGTAAGTTCTGTACATTAATATGAGTTATAGGCAATATATATATATATATATATATATATATATATATATATATATTGTGAACGTATATATCTATTTACACCCCAGATACATGACAGATAAAAATGCTACTCTGCCACTATCTGAACCTGGAAAAATTCCTTTTTTTTTTTTTTTTTTTTACGGCGCATCTACTTCTAGGTCATTAGCGTCGACATCCAGGGTGCAGCGAGGAATTTTCCCACCAGAGAGTGGGAATCGAACCCACCATCTCCCGCCTATGAGGAAAACACTATTACTGATAACTTACTCATTTCCTTGCCTTCTTTTAATAAAACACTAATTTCACTGATAACTGCAAATAACAATCAATACAAAAAAAAAAAAAAAAAAAAAAAATTAGTTAAACAAAGACAAATCCCCCGTTCAAAAGAACAAAATTAACCCATTTGGAGTTTCAAGCACTTATTTCTCCGATTGACATCACCTAATCGAAAATTGCTTCAGATTATTTTTTTTTTGTTCAAAATTTAGTAAGCTTTCGAATGATCACCTTCCACTTACCATGATGTTTTAACCGTTTTCGAGATATTTACGGAAATATACAAAGATACAATTCTAAGTACCCAAACCAAATATGAGCTACAAAGATATGTTTTCCACTACGTAAAGGAACCTATAAAACGAGTACCTGCAAGTATATGAACTCGAAAACGACAGTGCTTTTTTTTCGCGCGAATTTTGTCCCCAAAACCATGTTCCGGTGAATGAATTCTGCTGGTTAATGAACTTGACCTATCAAATTAAATGAAAGAGGCAAAAATCATTCAGAACAATGAATAATGAATAAAGCTGTTATTTCATTCTGATTAATGAATAACATTTCATTCAGGCATTTAATGAGTAATGGAAATTTTTATTTTTATTAATTATTGAATACAAATAATTTATTTGAATGACAATTGAAGTCGAATAAAAACGGATTTTGGCAAAAATTAATTGCAAAGTCCGAAAGTGACTCAGATCGACCCGAAAGTGGTCCAGAGATGGGTTTAGGGTCCCAAAGGTAATTATGAAAGACTGGAACTACGCATGAATGGAATCGGTATGGAACCAGATTTACCGGGAAATGACCCAGGGATGAATATAGTGACCATAAAGTAATTATGAGGGCGGACGTAAGCCGGAAGTGTCCAGAAACGGCTCAGATCAGATCAGAAGTGACCCAGGGATGAATATAGTGACAATAAAGTAATTATGAGGGCGGACGTAAGCCGGAAGTATCCAGAAACGGCTCAGATCAGATCAGAAGTGACCCAGGGATGAATATAGTGACCATAAAGTAATTATGAGGGCGGACGTAAGCCGGAAGTATCCAGAAACGGCTCAGATCAGATCAGAAGTGACCCAGGGATGAATATAGTGAGCCAAACATAGTTATAGGGGACCGGACGTAAACCGAGAGTGAACCAGAAGTACTCGGGAATCACTTAGAACCACCCGGAAGTGACCCAGATAATAATTTAGTGTCGTAGAAGTGATTATTTAATACTGGTGGTGAACAGGAAGTTTCGTAGATCTCTCTGTTGAATTGGTGTCGGGATGAATATAGCATTCCACAAGCATTAAAACGTGCTCGTTACAATTCATAATTAATGAAGAATAAAAAATATTGGATTATTTATAATAAATGACTAATCATAACTGAATCAATGAATAAATTCTTTTTCACTAAAAATTTATTGAATTATGAGCAACCCCTGTTATTCATAAAATAAAAAAAATCAGTGGACGAATAACTTAAACAATGAATAAATTCTTATTCAATAAACATTAATGTGAATAAAAACTTTATTGAATAATGCCCAGCCCTGAGCCCCGTTTGTATTTTGTTTTCAAAATATATTATCTAATTGATACTTTTGCAAAGTATATAGTGAGAAAATATCCTGTTAGGTTTTAAGAACGAGTTAATACAAAAATAGATGAAAAAAAAATTTTTTTCGTTGTTGTGGCGTTTTATTTTGCGAGGTGTGCTGTAACAGATACGTTGAATCTCGTGATCAACTGCTTGTGGCAAAATCGCATTTGAAAATTAATAAATATATCATATATATATATATATATATATATATATATATATATATATATATAAACATGTATATGTGTATTTGGTTGTCTAGAAAGTTCGTAGAGATTTTAAAAATTATATTTTATTTTAACTCTTTTAGCTTATAATGAATAAAAGGGTATTTTTGTTTATATACCTTTAATCCAGTTTATGCATAAGGAATTAATGTTATATATAAACAAAAATAACCTGTATATTCATTATAAGTTTAAATAATTAAGACGAACCTTAATTTAAAGATCTCTACCAACTTTGCGGACAGCCCAATATGTATCTAGTTGTAATAAAATGGCGCACAGTGGGCAAAAATCCATTTTTAGTTAGACAAAATTACTTTTTTGTGTTTTTCATTGTTTTTGAGTTCACTGAGTACGGGAAAAATCTTTAAAAAATCCTTTGACCTATATTTTTTAGTACAGTCAACAATATAATGTTGTAGACACACATAAATTTGGACATAATGGATAAAAATTGAAAAAAAAAAAAACATTTTGTCAATCTATGGAACATTTAAATAGTAACGTTTTGCATCTATTATTGACATAAAATAGTAGATATATTCATAAAAAATAATACATAGGCTATACTACGAAAATAAAGAACAAAAATAGACTAACAACTAAAAGAAAAAAGTCCGACTCGCAGGAACTGCGTCATCTTAGCGCGGTTACGTACATCTCGAAGAAATGAAATAGATTAGCATCACAAATCATCAGCGCTTATATCTCTGATTGACGTTGCCCTATCGAATATTGCTTCAGAACCTTTTTTGTAGAGAATTTAGTAAGCATTCGAATGGTTACCTTCCACTTACCACGATTTTCCAACCGTTATCGAGATATTTACGAATAATGTATGAATATCCGAAAACTTTTCATGTCTATTAATAAAATAATTGTTTTCCTTAACTCCAAATATAACCAAAATTTAAACATCTTAGTTTAGATTAATTTCCAAGCTGTAGAAAATATTTCAATTGAATCCCGCGATTCTATGTATCCACAAAAAATAATGACTTACAAAAACATTGATTCTACTTTTCTCAGAAACGGTTAAAGATATAACCTTAAAAAGGGTTTCATTCGTTTTCGTAGCTTAAGAAACCTATAAAACAAGTACCTGCAAGCATATGAACTCAAAAACGTAAGCGTTACGATTTGTTTTGCGCGAATTTCACCCCAAACACTATCTTCTAGTGGGCGGATTCCGCTGGTTAATGAACTTGACCGTTGAAATCAGAAGACAGATTTTTGTACGAAATTTCATCAAAATTGGACCATATTTGAGATTGCTAGAGTGCGAACAGACAAGTATGCATATATATATATATATATATATATATATATATATATATATATATATACAAATTTGAACCACCTATATTTTCGTGATCTATGGGGTCTGAAACGAGAAAGTTTCTAGTCGGCACTTCTGGATTGCGACATGAGGTCAACCTCATAAGCGGGTTCTCCCTATGGAGGTAGGGAGTAACCGCGCTAAAAGTCATTGTACTGACTAGTTATTTTAATAATAACAAATATAGACTATATTATTATGCACTAAAAACGAATTATCCTCTGATTCAATACTGCTACATCCTTCAGCATTTTCTTCTGATGAGTCAGTATCGTCAGCCTCATTTTCAATATAGGGCGTAAAATCATTTTATATAGAATTGTTTTTTTTAGGGCTTAATTTGGATATTTTATTAAAATAGAGGAACATTAAATGTAGTAATTTCTTAAGCCCCCGATTCTGGTTTAGGTGCTCGGTAAAGGTGAGACTCCTATCAAGAGTTAGTACAAAATATTTTTTATAGTGTTCCCATGGAATTATATTATTTTGAATTTTAATATAATTTTCTTAACGCGGCCTTCTGTTTGTAAATAGAACTGCGTCTCACTTAAATTGAAGTTTAGCATTTGCTTCCATTTAGTCAAAGCAATTTGACACACCTCTGGATTTATAATGGCACAGTCCATTTCTCTAATTACTCCTCCACCGGGAGACAAAAAAAAAAAAAAAAATACATTATAATAACAAATGCGCCACTAAAAATCAAATATTTTTCTTATATTGATGATTTTGAATATTCCAGGGGACAGCTCGAACAATTAGTATTTGACAAACTTAATCTCGATACGGAGGGAAATTTTCTGGCTTCTGCAAGTATAAAACTTCGGAAGGTTAAACTACAAGATAGGATCGATTCTCTACTGGGGCTTAAGGTATTTCTCCCTAACATATTTCAACTATAAATTCATTAGTAATTAATTTTTTTTTCTATAGATCTATCTTCCTTTCTATATCTTCAAAAATTTTACGAATTTCATTAATTTTTTATAATTTTACTTATCTTTACCCACCGTAAAACATTGGATATGGTTGTACCGTTGACGCAATATAAAATAAGATAATAAGAAAAAAATCCATAGATCATTTACATAAATCCATAGTCATTACATAGGTTTATCGGATGGACCTAGCGTTTTAAAAAAAGTGCCACAAGAAGGTGTCTGCTGGCGTTCGCGCATTCGCGGTGGCCATGTACAAAAAAGAAGACTGTATGTTATACAGCACGTTACATAGGTTTGTCGGGTGGACCTAGACGTACCAAAAAGGTGTCCGCTGGCGTTCGCGCATGCGGAGTAGTCATATACGAAAAAGAAGACTATATGTTATACAGTACATTACATAGGTTTGTCGGATGAACCTAAAGCATATTTATGTTCCTGAATTTGAGTAGAGAACGAATTTTTTTTTTTTTTTAATGAAAGCTTATAAAATTTAGAACATTTTTGTCAATTCACATTTTTGTTTTTTGTTTTCCTTGTTTATTAAATTACGTGGAAAGATGTTCATAACCATCCAATGTTTATAACCTTCCAATGTTTATAACCATCCAATGCTTATAACCTTGTAGCTACCTTTCTTATAAATAATTTTAAAATATGAATACTAATGCTTCTCTTATCGTAGTATAACAGTTAAAAATTAACTGTTGCACAACTGCCACATGCGGTATCGTAAATGGGTGGGAGAGGTACTCGAAGGAACACAACGAAATCAATCTGAACCAGATATTTTCGGGTCCACATTCCAAAATCAATCTTAGTACCATGCTAAACTGCTTCACATATTTTTTTCAATATATTCTTTTATTCTGAATCGAATGAGACCAACGACAATTCGATGGGACCAGTCGTTCAAAAGATATTGATTTTCTTCCGGTTTTCGTCATTTTACAAGTGACACGCAGCATATTTATTGCAAACATTAAATGGCTCATTAACAGTCAATATTTTCTGATTTTTTTACGGTAACACTACGCAAGACATTCCTTTTGAATTTAAGCTGTTGTTTCTGGTCTGTTGTTATTATTTTTATGCATTATTAAATAACAACTATATTTTTATACTTTGCTGAGCAAGCAGTTCTTTCCTTTCCTTTGATGGAACCTCCTGGCATTAATTGTGTTGCATGCACAAAGCCATGTCAAAGAGGAGATAAGCTCGAGGAAGAAAGAAGAGAAAATCCACAAAGGACTGAAAGTCCTTGGCTAATCGATTTAACCAGGTTTTTGTTCGATTTGTTTATGTACCATTAAAAACATTATTCTTTTCTTTGTTAGAACTTTCTGGTATATACTATACCATAATTTTTTTGCACTAGAAGTCCATATTTTTACTCTTAATATTTTAATTCTCTTGGTTTCGATTTTTTTCCTCCAAAATAAATAATATTTTACCTATAGCATCAATAATCATTTGTAATTTTACCCAGTAGTAATAATCAAGATATTATTTTATTTTTATTGTTTTCTTAAAAAAAATTATATTATTTCTAAAAGAGCTAGATACAAATTTGATCGGGATTAATTTGGATATTTTTTCGATTTAAAACCATCTGAATCAGACTGTCTCTCCTTCAGCTTTGACCTGTTTAAAATAACGTTATTTGGTGTTCTTTTTCTAGTTTATTTTGTAGAAGTAGTAACAACACCTACGACAATAGCTAAGGGTTACTCGTAAAGTAATCATGAGTGTTTACCGGGGCCTATAAGAAGACAGTAAAAAAATAAGCCTCTCTCCAATATAACACAAATAATTAATAATCCACTCTCCAATGAAATAAAGTGCAGATGAAACAAAAAATCAACAACATAAAATTAAGAAATAAATATGTTTTTTGCCAACGGCCATAACCACGTTGAATGCACCGGTTCCCGTTGATCACTGAAGTTAAGCAACGTCGGGCGTGGCCAGTACCTGAATGGGTAACCGACCACGTGCTGTTGGCATTATAAAAGGGTAGCAAACTGTAGATAGCCCGGTGTTAATAGCCCAAGTGTTGATACGCCGTTAAACAAACAAAAAAAAAATGTTATTCAAATTTAATGTGAGGCATACTGTAATCATTCAATATCAATTTTGACGTAAATAATTTTTGATAATATCCCAAAAATAAATTTGACATTAGTTTTATATATCAGTTTTATTCTCCCTTAAATTTCTAATTACATTATGAAATTGGGAGATAATCCCAGTTCCGAGTATACCGTTGGAAAGGTAATTAAAGTTTACAACTTTTTTAAGATTCGGCAGTTTTGCAGAATGTTTTTTTTTCGAGGATTCTTGAAACTTTGTCACTAACTAAACTTTGTTTTATTAACATCAACACTTTCAACAGTTATTACAGTTTGAAAAGTATTCCAACATTGAAAGAGCATTAGGCTTAAAGAGAATTAAATGCTGATTTCTATGAATCTTACTATCAAAGCTACTGTGTTTCCTAAGCTACCTTGCTACCTATATACCTTGCTATCGTAGCTTTCTTGTTTTGCAAGGTGCATTTTGTGTCTATATACCTTGCTATCGATGCTATCTTGTTCTCTAAGGTACTTTGCTGCCTATATACTTTGCTATCTAAGGTATTTTGCTGCCTATATAGTTTGCTATCTAAGCTACTGTGTTTCCTAAGCTACCTTCCTTCCTATATACCTTGCTAACGAAGATTTCTTGTTTTGTAAGGAACATTTCTGCCTAAATACCTTGCTATCTGAGCTACTATGTTTTCTAAGCTACTTTGTTGCCTATATACTTTTCTATCTAAGCTACTGTGTTTCCTAAGCTACCTTCATTCCTATATACCTTGCTAACGAAGATTTCTTGTTTTGTAAGGAACATTTCTGCCTAAATACCTTGCTATCTGAGCTACTACGTTTTCTAAGCTACTTTGCTGCCTATATACTTTCCTATCAAAGCTGCTGTGTTTCCTAAGCCACTTTGTGGCCTATGAACCTTGCTATCTGAGCTACCTTCCTGCCTACATACCTTGCTATCTAAGAGTCCTTGTTTCCTAAGCCACTTTGCTGCGTTTGAGCCTTGCTATCTATGCTACCATGTTTCCAATGCCAGTTTGCTATCCATATACCTTGCAATCTAAGCTACCTCGCTTACTATATACGTTGCTATCTAATCTACCTTGTTTCCTAAGCTTCCTTACTGGCTATCTACCTATGCTCTATTACTATCTGGGCTACCAAGCTACCTTACATTGTCCATGACGATAAGTAAGTCCAGTTGGGGGATTCTTGAGAGATAACCATTAATTTCTCCTTTTTTGATTCCTTGTTCATAGCCAATTATGTTAAAATTCAATTTAAACCCTAAAAGAGAAATGAGAATAACTTTTGACTGTTTAACAATAACCAAAACTAATGTGTAAAGCAGGATGGGAGTGGTCCCATGGAGGAATGACTGTCTTGAGTGGTCCCATGAAGGAATGACCATCCATAAGATGTTCTTGAGTGTTTTCAGCCATGGACGCTATTGGTTTCAGAGTTATTCTCTTTCCTTTTCACAAATAATTTTTTTTTTATTTTACGGCGCACCGAAATTTGGGCCGAGACCCAAGTTGCAGCGAGGAATTTTCTCAACGAGCCGTGAGACGAGAAAATCCTGCCGCCGCACAGTGTAACGAAGTAGTGAGGAGTGTGGACAAAAATCATTAACCACTAGTTATTTTCAAATAAGCATTTTTATTAACTGAAATCAACTAAAAACAATGTAACAATAGTATAATAATGAATATAATACGGCTATAATAATATTAATTGTAATATTAATAGAAATAATATAGCAGGTAATAATAATATTATTAATAACAATATTATAAAATATATTATAACTGTAACATATAATGTAGTAATAGTATAGTAGTAAATTATACTTACAGTAATATTGCCATAGAATAATAATATTTTACCATTTTCTATGAAATTATTAAATATTTTTAATGCCGAGTCTGAGTCGTTTTTGGATTCTTGAGAATGTAAACTTATATCGAAATCAATATCTATTTGATTATTAAAGTCATCCTCTATTATACATTCATTAATGTTCGGAGGGGTCTCCCGTGGTCTAGTGGCTAGTGCGCTAGATTCATGAGCGGGAGATGGTGGGTTCGATCCCCACCGGCGCCAGAAATTTTCTCATCTCAGGGCTCGCTGAGAAAATTCCTGGCTGCACCCTGGACGTCGGCGCTAATGGCCAAGATTTATGTCCGGACTGATTTTGCTTTGCCTTTTTATATTTTTCTCCGTAAAAAAAGCATTGGACCAGATATCAGAAGAACCCGGCGCTTTTTCGATCTCTCACACAACGCTGTAAACTCTTTTTTATGTCTACCTCTAAGGAAGCCGGAAGGGCCATCAGGGCGCGAATATCTTTTTTCTTGATAAAAATTAATAACAATTTCTTCTAAGTTGATATATTGTTTCAACCAGTATTTATATAAGAGTTTTTTTCTCTGCGGTGAACACGTTCCCACATTTGTTACATATAATATTGGACCAAACTGGTAGTTTTTTTAGTATTGCCTAATATTTCTTTAAAAGCATCCTGCAGATTAAATTGAATCATTTGCCCAAGGATTAATACCGTCTTCTTGGATTTATCCACATTTGTTTTCAAATTTGGAAAAATAAAAATCTTTAGAATCGGCAAATTTCGGCAAACTAAATTGGCCTCAGTACATTATACTTGAGGTAAACTTTAAGCTCTAAAAAACTTGAGATGTGTTCAGATGAAGTTTTTTTGCTATGGTCTATCAAAGTTTTGTATTTTAAAAAAATGTCAAAGATCAATGAAGAATAATTCAGGATAAATAATAAGGAAGTAATCACCCGTAATCAATTATATCAGGTAAAAAAGGAATAGTTTTGAGGTAATTTCCTTCGGATGACAATAAAAACACTGTCCTATCGTCAACGGCAGAGGTTCAAACTGATTGTTGGTATAAAGCAGGTTTTAAAGACTTTGCCTTGTTTATAATACTGCTAATTTGTTTGTTGGTCAAAATAAAACTAATATTTATTAGGTTTATACGATTTTAGTTCCTTGAATAGTTTCTAAACTTAGCTAGAGGATTAAAAATTAAATATAAGAAAACAAAAATTTAGATTTTTGTCCATTGGACGTTACACTGTGCGCCGGTGGGAACTCACCATCGCCCGCATGTGAATATAAGGAGTTAGCCACTAGACCACAGAAACGCCCTCACCAAAACTTATAACCTAAAAAGTATCTATACGTGTTTCTAGTTATATATATATATATATTTTTTTTTTAGAATTCCCTCCAGGAAGAAGTGAAAGAAGCTAGAAATAACCTACTTCATATTTCCTCGCAAATTATGAGCATCGAAGCAGAACTCGACCAACAAAGACTCAAGAGGATAGATCGGCAGGCAAAACTAGAAGCGTTGAAAAACCGAGAATCCAAGATTTCTTATTTTGAATCTCAACTAAGTAAGGTAAGTTGTAAAATAAGGAAATCATTTCAATTAATTACCTTTACAAAAATGTGTTCGTGACATTCGACTTCTTATTTTTTAAAACAAATAGAAACGCACTTTTTTGTTAGCTGGCATAAGGAATTTTCTAACAGATTAAGCCAAAATGTTTCACGCGGGAGGTCAACAAATGAGAATTCATAAAGTCAATTTAATTTAGTTTTCTCTACATGTTAGACACCTTAGGTGCCTCTAAAAAAAACAGGGTGGCTGTCTTAAAAACATGTTTTTAGTTATTAGCTCCTGAAGAGGCACCATAATAGCGTGAAACATATAGAGCAGTGAAAAAAGATTTTGGAGCAAAAATATCCGTTGGTTTTAGCGCGGTTCCTCCCTCCCTCCCCCCGGGGGAGGAACCCCGCTTATAAGGTTGATCTCATGACGCAATCCGAAAGTGCCGACTAGAAAATTTTGCGTTTCAGAACCCCTAGAGACCGAAAATGATGGAGGTTCAAATTTGTATATATATATATATATATATATATATATATATATATATATATATATATATATATATATATATATTTGTCTGTCCGCGGCATACGTCAGCGAATAATGGTACGATTTTGATGAAATTTGGTACAAAAATCTTTCGTCTAATTTGAAAGGTCAAGTTCGTTAACCAGCAGAATCCGCCCACCGGAAAATCGTTTTTGGAGCGAATGTCACGCGAAAAAAATCGTTCCGCTTACTTCATATGCTTGCAAGTACTCGTTGAATAGGCTTCTGGGCCTAGAAAAACGAATGGAACCATTTTTAAGACGATAGCTTTAACCGTTGTCGAGAAAATACGAAAAATAGTTGTTAAATAACGTTACAACGTTTTTGGGTACATAGAATCACGGGATTCAGTTGAAACATTTTCTCATGTTAAAATTTCATCAAAACCAATATGTTGAACTTTTGGTTACGTTTGGAGTTAAGGAAGGGTTAGAATAAAATATTTTATTAACAGACATGAAAAGTTTTGGTAACTTTGTATACTTTCCTTAATATCTCGAAAACGGTTGAGAATATTGGTAAGCGGAAGGTTACCATTAGAAAGCTTACTAAATGCCCAAAAAAAAGGTTCTTAAGAAAGATTTGATTAGGCGATGTCAATCGGAAAATAAGTCCTTAAAACATTAAAGTAATTGATTTTGGTTATTCGAACGTTTTTTTTTGTCTGTTAGGGCGGTTCCTCCCTCCCCCATAGGGAGGAACCCCGCTTATAAGGTTGATACAATGAAACAATCCGGAAGTGCCGACTAGAAAATTTCGCGTTTCAGAACCCCTAGAGACCGAAAATAACGGTGGTTCAAAATTGTATATATATATATATATATATATATATATATATATATATATATTTGTCTGTTCGCTCATTTCTGGCTTCCCTAATGGTCTGATTGTGATGAAATTTGGTACAAAAATCCGTCGTCCAATTTAAAAGGTCAAGTTCGTTAACCAGCAGAATCCGCCCACTGGAAGATGGCGTTGGGGCCGAAATTCGCGCAAAAAAAATCGTAACGCTTACGTTTTTGAGTTCATAAGCTTGTAAGTACTCGTTTTATAGGCTTCTTGGGCTAGGAAAACGAATGAAACCATTTTCAAGACGATAGCTTTAACCGTTTTCGAGAAAATTGGAAAAATAGTTTTTGAATACCGTTTTTGGTTTGGGTACTTAGAATCATGGGATTCAGTTGAAACATTTTTGCATGTTCTACTTTCATTAAAACTAATATGTTGAAATTTTTGTTACGTTTGGAGTTTAGGAAGGGTTAGAATAAAATATTTTATTAACAGACATAAAAAGTTTTGGTAACTTTGTATACTTTCCTTAATATCTCGAAAAAGGTTGAGAATCTTGGGAAACGGAAGATAACCATTAGAAAGCTCACTAAAGGCTCTACAAAAATGGTTCTGATGAAAGTTTTGATTAGGCGATGTCAATCGGAGAAATAAGTGCTTAAATCTTTAAAGTAATTGATTTCGCTTATTCGAACTGTTCTTTTTGTCTTTGATTTTGGTACTTAGAATTATGGGATTCAGTTGAAACATTTTCTGCATGTTCGAATTTTATCAGCACTAATATGTTGAAATTTTGGTTACGTTTGGAGTAAAGGAAGGGTTAGAATAAAATATTTTATTAACAGACAAGAAAAGTTTTGGTAACCTTTTATACTTTTGTTAGTATCTCGAAAACCGTTGACAATCTTGGGAAGCGAAAGGTTACCATTCGAAAGCTTACTAAATGGTCTACAAAAAAGGTTCTAAAGAAAGTTTTGAATAAGCGATGTCAATCGGATAAATAAGTGCTTAAACTTTGAAGTAATTGATTTCGTTTATTCGAATGGTTCTTTTTGCCTGTTTTTATTCCTTGTTTTGTTTTTTTTTAATTGCTTATAGTTAGATAATGTATTTGACAATAAAACAGATTAAGTAAAATAAGAAAAACAATTCATTGTTAGAAATATAGCTTGCCAAGAGAAAGAGATTTTTTTTTTATCTCTGTTTACCTTTGTTCTTAATTGTTTTTTTTTCTCGGTTTGCCTTAGTTTTTAATATCTTGCTGTTATTTTGATTGCAATTTTTTTCAATAAAACATGACAAGTAATTGAGAAGCGTGTTTGTATTTTGAATTGACTTTGAGAGTCTTGCTTTAGATTGAGGAATTTCCGCTTCTAACCTGTGGGTGTTAACAGTTTTCATGAAATAATAATAATAAAAAAAAAGATTAGTTCTATTTTAAACTTTCGAAATGACAATATGGATGAGAATGGATACGTCTTAAAATGACGCAGCTCCTGCAGAAAGAGAATGTTTAGACTCTGTGTAGGGTCAGTCATTTGCCCAGGTCGAGCTACTAGGCAGGCTTCAGGTAGGTTTTATTGCACTTCATAAATCAAGATGCGTCCTAGGAGAGATGACAGATATTGTATCTGTAGGAAGTCATACAGCCAAATGCTATAGTAGAAATATAATTATATTTTGTGGTTGTATGTGGCGTAATACAACCACATAAAAAAATATTAAAAAATAACATAATAATACTTTCCCATTTTCTTGTACAATTTTATTTTGTTTAATTGCATTTAACAGTAAAATGAGTAGTTTAGTGTTTTTAATTGCATTTAACACTAAAATGGATATGTTAGTAAAGCAAGTTAAGTCAATTAGCAACAAATTCATTGTAGAGTCTTCGTAGAGAGAAACTTGGGACGGCGGAAAGAGTAATTTTCGCTTAGAATAGTTTCTTGTGCCTTGCCGACAATCTTGATTTTCTTTGGAATATGTGTTTACATTAAGAATGATCTAACCAAAGTAATAACTGTTTCTATTCTAAGTATACAAAATGACACTAGGGATATAAATGGAACCGCGCTAAGATGATGCAGTTCCTGCGAGTCGGACTTTTTTATTTCTTGTTATTTTTTAACTGATTATTGTTGGATAATGTATTTGAAAATAAAACAGGTTAAGTAAAATAAGAAAAACAATTTTTATTATTGACCCCCCTACTACATTTAAGTGAGTCAAGATTGTTTTGTTGATTTGTAGAGCTTGCGGGGTGGAAGTCCGAGAGAGTATTTTCTACTACTGTAATGAGCAGTAGCAGTTTTCTGAGCATAGTCGTGCCTAAAATCTCACTGTCCTTCAAGGAGTAGGTGTTTAAACGTTTTACAAAATATTTATTACATTTTCTCGCTAAAAATATGCAAGAAGACATCTACATGTGTTAGTAGCCGAATCCTTAATACTTTAAGTACAACGTGTGTGTGTGTGTGTTTGGATTCGATACCGTACGCAATTTTTTTACTTTCTCAACGATGCTAAATACTATTTTAAGAAGAGATCATTGGCCGTTGAGTATGCCGAGGTAGAGATAGTCGGAATGAGATCGCAATAGTTTATAAAATATATTTTTATATAAAAACGATCCAATATTTTTCAGGCGGAAGGTCAACAGACGAGAATTAACAAAGTCAATACATTTTATTTTTGCTCTACATGTTTCACACCTTAGGTGCCTCTTCAGGAGCTAAAAAACTCACTAAACTAGAAACTACAGCCCAATTGTATTAAGGCGAACCTTCCCGTACAACGGCCACATCTAAAATCAGGTTACTACAGTCAATCAGCTGTTTAAAATTAATAGATTACAAAAAACAAAAATCGATCATCCAGAAAAAGATTATTCCATTATAATAAAATATTTCCCCCCCCCCCAACATTACCTCTATTTTATTTGAGACAAAACTTCATGCTTTGATAAATTAAATATTGAATCATCATTGTTTTTAAAAAATTACAATTCAAATTGGGGAACCAAAAATTACGATTTTCTCAAAGTTTATGTACAAAATCCACCCACTCAAGATGCCAAGATGTAAGCACATTTGTGGAAATCAAATTGTATGAAATTAAATATTCTAAATTTTATTAATTTTCTATGAACGTAATTAAATTCAGCTCACTTATCAATAAATGTACACTTCGATTTCAGATAAAACTTTAATCGTGAAACAAGGGTTTAAAATGTCTACGGCTAACTTTAATTAAAAAAATAGAATTCCAATTATTAAAAAAAAATAATATATTTTATTATTTGGTCTGGCAGTCTGATCTATGGATTCCAGGAAGAAGATTTTCATTAAACTTTTATTTAATCTTCCAGTTGGTTGGAGAGTTAAATAAAATTTTAATTTGATGCCTCTCTGTGTATTTTATGTTTAGAAAACTGTTATCGATCACTTGTTTTCTTTATTACTTTCCTATATTTTATACACCTTCAAAATTATGACATAGTCGGAGCCTTCCTCGGAGAAAACCTAGATCCTTATCTAAAATAATGTTTTCTTAATTGAATGTAAAAAATAGATATATTAAAGATGGGAAAAAACTGTTTCCAATACAAATAGTGAAAGAGAGAAAATATCAAGAATTTAAACATTAGGACTTAGTATACTGAACGGAACCAAAACTGCAGTGCTTCTAATTCAATTCGTAGTTAATAATAAATGGACGTTGACATTAAAGTAAAATAAATAATTTAAATGGTTTTTACTTCTTACGACAATGCCAAGATTTAATTACCAATTAAAAAATATGATAGTCATTCCTATCTGAACAGCATAATTAAGTAGATCAGTTAAGTACACACACACACACACACACACACACACACACACACACATATATATATATGTTTCAACTTTTGAATTTATTGATCGAATACGTTAAAAACTGTCATTACATACCTACAGAACCTAACCCCTTTAACCGGTATACTAGAAAACGCAAATGACCTAGAAATTGGGCGCCAAACCCCTTATCCTATCCTATCATAAGGAATTTGTCCGTGCGGGAAGGGTGTGTTGAGGGATTAGCATACCCTGCAAATCTACGGCGGGCGAGCAACGGTTTTTAATCCATCACAAGTCTAGTGGTTGGTTGTTCATTGAAAAAGAAATCTGTCCTCTCGAGGCATTTGCCGGTTCTAAATAATTATTTGTTTGAACTGAATTGTGTTATATTGTATTGCATATCAATGGGAATGTGTGTATGTGCCTGTATATGTAAGAGAATAATTATGACAATAATTGAGTACTCGCTTCAGTAAGCTATTAGCACACTACTATTAAAAAAAAATAAGGTTTTGTTTTTCACAGCCGTTTTCGTATAAAAATAATCCAACAAACAATGGAATCTATAGGAAAATTGAATTTTAACATTTGTATTAAGTCCGAACATTAAATTATACTAAAGAATGCACTCTGAAGAATTTAAGAAAACGCCATGAAATTCTGATTTTCACATTATTTTTTATATCTTAGCATGAAATTTGAGAAATATTTTTATCCACGAGAACAATGTTTGTCGTTTAAATAAATGAAAAATTAACGGTTTAATTTTTTTAAACAAAACAAATATATAATTAACATTCTCAATTAATTGATATTAAACTACTAAAATATATTAATAATTAAAGAATTAGTTGAAAATGCTTAATAAAATGGTTCATACCTGAGTAAAGAGTGACCGGTGTCCGGGGAGGTCTATCCTCGCTGGGCTCCAGCCGGAGACTGCTGGGATATTAAATCAGGCTATATAAAGCATTTTACGATCCGATCAACTTTCGGGCTCCATTCCAAAGAAAAAACCGCAGGTACAAAAGCCCCCTATCTATACAGTGCACTTTCCTGGTTTCACAATGAAGTAACTGAAAGCCTAATCAGCCTTTCTATAAGATTCAATAAAAAATCCAATTCGGAATTGGTGCGCCATTTTAGCGAGCTTGTGTAATCCAAAAATCAATGGCTTTATCCACACGATTTAAGTTTGCGATATATTTATTTTTATTTTATCCGTCTCACACAGATATTTCTGTCTCTAATAAATGACGTATTCATTGTCTTTGATTGTCTAGACGACCCAAACTATGCTTTTAACATCGCCGTTAAAAGTTTTTTTTTTTTTTTTTTTTTTTTTAATAAACATCACTCATGACGTGATATATTCATTTATTCATCATTATTTTACATAGGATCCTTCCTATTGATTGTACATGGGACTATTGTTCTTATGTATGTTGTCATATTATGCATAGAACCTATATTGTAAATAGAAACTGTTGCGATTATATATAGTCATATTGTACATAGGAACTATTTTCTTCGTTTCCTTTATAATTATAATTTTTTCTTAAAAATGTATCGTTTTTTACTAGTTAATTTTACTTTTAGCTGTATGTTATTCACAAACTTAATTGTATAATTAGATTGATACACACAATAATGTAATTGGATTTGTAATTATGTAATATTGTAACTATTTTGTTGTTGTTATGTATTTCCTTTTTATATGTGTACATGGCGAAACGCTGTCAATGCGGGGTGCTCATAAATAAATTATATAAAAAAAAAACAAAATATGACGTATTATATATTCAGGGTTCCCACCGAGTTTGGGAAACGGAATTCCCTGATATTTCCCTGATATCTCCCTGACCTGCCAGATAGTGATAATTTATATTAATCGAGGAATTCGGTGTTAAGGTGTATATAAAAAAAAAAAAAAAAATTGTCTAATTACATGAGTTAATAAACATTCACTAACATAATATGGTAGCTTACAGGAGTTAAAAAAATATATGCAAAATTAAAGGCCCAAGACAAATTATTACCATACTTAATAAAAATACATGTACTTCTTGTAATTTGGGAATTTAAGGGGTAATACTGCCTTGTAACTTTTTTTTACCATTTTGTTTTTTATGGGCTTAAATGCTTCCTTACATAATCACAAATAATATCCAAGATGTTTATGAAGTCTGGGTACATTTCAAAATTAAAAGCCATTTTTTTTAATCTTTATTACAAGAAATTATAAAAATAAATAAATAAATAAAAAGAAAAAAAATGAACATTTCAGTATATTAAACTTTAAAGTTAAATTTTCTCAAAACTATGTTTTTCAAATCGGGCGATATTCAAGCACCTCCAATTTTCCCTCGATCAACTTTAAATTTTAACTGCAGCTTCCTAAGGATAATTACTAGTAATGTACGTAGGATGTTTTCGATTTATTGAATTATAATGAATTTATGGCCGATTTTTGGCGGATTATTTAATAGAAAATGAAGAATTGTTCACCATTTTTGAAAAAAATTAATATTTCTTAATTTACTAGACTTATTTACTAATTTTAATAAATCTACGTACTTTACTAGATTTTACCTTCTTCTTTCTAAATACCGTCCGTGAAAAAAGAGAGTTTCCGTTCGTCGGATACTGCGCCGCCATTTTGTATTCGAAGAACTAAAACTAATTTTTTTGTATACTTTAACATCCCATATAAAACGTATGGCATAAAGAATTGAAAAATATTGATTTGTTGTTCATAAATTGGAGAAAATGACTTTAATTTTGATCATATAAGGCCGTATTACCCCTTAAGCCAATAGATCTTTAGTTATGATCCTTAAAAATATAGCAAAGACCATGTTTCTAAGATTCTTCATGCAACCTCCCAGACTCAATATATCTGCTCTTGCATATCCTTCCGGCACAAGAGAAACCGCAGCATCGATTGAAATAGTATTTTAGTTTAATATTTTTTATTTTTAAGTATAGTTTATCATTGTCACAATAACTCACTTATTAGAGTATCATTGTAATTAAGTTAAACAATTAATTTATTTAACCTCACATTATTTAAATTTGTTTTGTAAATCATCTTATCGAAGTTTATATCTCCATATAAAATATGTACCAAAACACATAATCACTACATGTAATATGCCAAATAAGGCATTGGCACATGTGTTCAAAATAAATGCACTCTTCATAGGGATACTATGAAGAGAAAAAAATAAAAAAAAAAAAAAACCTCGCAGACTCACAGATGTTGCGTTACACATATCAAAATATTCCAAATAAGAGAGTGAGATAAATAAAACAAGAATTGGAAAAAAATATGTACATACAACGCAAGCGATTTTCCCTTTTTTTCTGTTTCTGCCTTAAAATATAAATAAATAAGTAAAAATAAAAAATGAAATTTTGAATTTCCCTGACTTCTTTTTCATAATTAAATTCCCTGACGTTTCCCTGTCTCCCTGACATTTCCCAGACTGTGGGAACCCTGTGTATTTAAAACTTTGAAACCCTTGGTTTTCTTTCTTTGAACGGTTCTTTGCGTCTCTTTTTCTCAGTTTTTATTTTTTTTTTTGTAATTGCTTTTGGAAGAAAAATTAATTTGTTAATATAACAAGATAAGTAATATGGGAACAATGTTTTGTTATGATTATGATGACAAAGTTCAACATTTGATCTAAACGAAAACACACGGAGTGCTATGGTCCTTATGGGTTTTCTGGATCGCTGATTACGATGGGTGGGTTGGTTTACTTTCATCACATCATATTTAAGGTCATTTGATGATTTCGACCTTCAATTTTTTCCTCCTCCTAATTTTAGAGGTAAAAACCGTCGGAAAAATCTGAAAAAATCATGTGTATGTTTTTGAGGCCCCTGAGTCCGAATCCGTAGTTTGTTTGAGCTTATGTCATTTCCTAGGGGTCAATTGAAGGTAAAATAGCGGAAAAAATCATGCTTATGTTTTTGAAGTGCCTGAGTCCGAACCCGTAGTTTGTTTGACACGCACTGCCTCCCAAAAAATGAAATATTGAATGAGTTTTTTTCAGATTTTATCTACATTTTTTTCTCCATTTGACCTTCAAAGGACCTATAGTAAAAGGCGTAATGTCAAGCAAACTGCATATTCGGACTCAGGGACCTCAAGAACAAAGGCATGAAGTTTTTCAGATTTTACCTACGGTTTTTTCTCTATTTGACCTTCAAATGACCTTGAATCTGATGGGATGAAGGTTAACCAACCCGCTCATCGTAATCAGCTATCCCAAAACCCCGTAAGGACCATAGCGCTCCGAGTGTTTTTTTTAGGGCGAATGTTGACCTGAAGGCACCATAATGACGTGAAATATATAGACCAGTGACTAAAGATTTTGGAGGAAAGTGTTTTCAGTAATGTCTGTTTGAGACTGAGTTGTGTTTCTAAAATTTCATTTGTTAGAATCTTGCTTTGGAAAATATTATTAGTGCATAGATATAAGAACCAGATTTAGATGTCTGTAAAAAAGAAAGAAAAACACACATAAAAAATGTATATTATCATTTTATTTATTTATTTTTTTTTTCACACAATAGTACAAACCTTTATAGAACTTATCGTAATCAGCTGATTACAAGGCCTCTCGACACAGGCAATTAGCTAGCCTCAGTCGTATTATGGGTGGCGAGCTAACCTCACATGAGGTATGTACAATGTAACATTTTTATTATATTTTACCAATAGATTTAAGGTTAGGATTTAGTATAGGGAATGTAATGCTACTCTGTTTATAATATATTAATGACAAGGAATTATTGGATTTACTAAAATGAAAAATGTTTTATTAAAAATTTGTTTAAAATGTTTAGGATTTAATGGCCCCTGAGGAGGTGGCATAGAGGCCACGAAACATGTAGGGCGTGCCAACAATAATGTAGTACATAGAAAATGGAGTACTATTCTTTTGACCTGCGCCACATATATAAAAAATAAATAAATATACGTAATTAAAGGTCAGAAATACGTGGAATAGAATATTTTATTATTTATTTATTTTATTTTATTTTTTATTTATTTATTTATTTTTAATTTTTTTTTCTCATTATTTTTGTCATGTTTAGTCATTCATACTTCTTCTTTTCTCTCTCTCTCTCTCTCTCTCTCTCTCTCTCTCTCTCTCTCTCTCTCTCTCTTTTCTTCTTTTTTCCTTCTTCTTTTATTTATTCTCCTTTTTTTTTGTATACATATTTTAATTTTAATTAAAGCATTTGGGATGGCTTGGGTTAAGTGTTTATTAGATAAGGATTGCTCCACGTTCATCCGTCCCATACGGAAGTGCCGCCTACAAAATGTCTTCCTAGAACGAAATTTGAGAAAGCGAAAGGGGTAATTTCACCTTAGGATACTGTCACTTTCCTGTTGTGGTGCCTAAAATCTTGCTTCTCAGATTTCATTTAACATTTTTACACATGTTCACATTTTTCACAAAAGAGCAAAACGCGCTAAGATGACGCAATTCCTGCGAGTCGGACCTTTTTGGATTTATCAGTGATTATTTTATCGTGAGTTAGTTTGTAGTTCAAATTATTTAGCTGTCCGTGTTTAATGGACTTTTTGTAAGTGTTATCCTCTCAGGGTCGAGACTTACCTGTAGATTTGTTTTTTTTGCCTTTTGCCAAGTTTGTTATATATATATATATATATATATATATATATATATATATATATATATATATATATATATGTTTGATGTTATTTTTCGTCGCTGGGATAGTATTTTTAGATGGAACGGCATTTTTCTCCAGCGGTGGTACTCCTCCTCCGGGAAGAAGTGAGGAGGAGTACCACCGCTGGAGAAAAATGCCGTTCCATCTAAAAATATATATATATATATATATATATATATATATATATATATATATATATATATATATATATATATAGAAGGGAAGGTGTTGTACCTCTGACCATATTGTACCTTTGACCACCGAGGCTGTGGCGGCATGTAGCAACATTTTATAAATTTTGGTGTAATTAGTGTTTAGCTCCTTCACTAGAGGGCTTGTGTAACCTACTTTGGATTATTCAAGTCAAAGAGAATTCTTGCAAAAAATACTTATCCATTTTTATCATAAAAATGTAAGTTATTTATTGATGACGTTTTGCCTCATAATATTTTTTGTATTATGTCTTTTTAGATGAAAATCATTTGACATAGTAGCTATTACAATAAGAAATATGGCGTAGGTTCAGAAATTAATTTATCTTAATCCTAAAATTTGTAGCATGCTTTTTAATTTGTACTACCAGGGTGTTGTACCTCTGACCACGACTAGTTGTTGTTCCTTTGACCAGGTCAAAGGTACAAAACACCTGAGTAATTTTTTCATAATTCAACTTTTTTGTTGTTCTGCTACAACTTGTTAAAACATAATTAATATTGGTTGCTTCAATTGTTCAAAGAATTTAAAAAATAATAAATGAAATATTGATTCTATCAAACTGACTTGATCAATCCTCAGTGTGCAGCAAGGGCGAACCTATCGCCTCTTACCGTTACACCTGAAGTTGTAAGACCTCAACCAAAAGCGCAGGCAAGGAGAATGTCAAATAGGGGCCGGCCTAAAGGGAAACCTCGTGTCCTGACAGATATTCCTGAAAAGCTAATTATTAAAGGTGAAAAAAAACAAAAACGAAAGCGACAAGTTTACGAGAGAAGATGAAAATTTGTATGATATTGATGTTGAAGACATTGTGGCTAAACTTCCATACCCTACTATTGCTAGTGGATCTGCTTGACAGTTAAAACGTTTATCGTTTGGACTTGATTTTTCAGCATATTAAGCATAACATAATATCAATAATAGCTTTTTTTATTATGCTTACATTCTTGTCCTGTATTTATTAAACTTACAATATTACTGAATACAATTTTTTTTCTGTACTGCTGTGTTGTTTTTCCGTGGTCAGAGGTACAAAACCCAACGGTCAAAGGTACAACTACATGTTGTACCTTTGACCACTGTACGATTATTTTTTAAAAAATTAATTAAAAATAGCAAGCAGTAAAATGCGAATTACAATGAAATAAAAAAATAAAAATGAATTTAGCCTTAATATTCAAGCTAAAAAAATTAAATTGTGCAAAGTGGTCAAAGGTACAACACCTTCCCCTATATAGGTATATATATATATATATATATATATATATATATATATATATATATATATATATATATATATATATAGATATATAAATTTGAACTACCGAATTATTCGTTTTTTCTTGGCCTATGAGTGATTTACCGTCAGAAAATCCCTAACCTCCCTGTTTTCCTAAGCAGGTATAAGAAACAAGCCAATAATGTAGCCAGCATGTTTTAAGAGGTATGATATACTTTTGTTAATAAAATTATAATTTTTAAATAATACCTTTAATGATTTCTGAAAACACATTAATAAAGTGAACACTGAAACATATAAAATTCTCGTTTGAACGGACAGAGAGGATTTATCTTATCACCATTAATGAAAAACAGCGTCGGAAATAAGCCGCAATATTCCTGAATGTCGGATCAAGGTAATTGCTATATGGCTTTTAATTTTATTTTTGCTCATTCCGCTTATGTTCTAAAAATAATTAATGCTTGATAATGGGTAATAATGCATTTATATCATACATTCATTCTTCAAGTCATGTTTTATATTTGTTTCATTCAGCTTAAATTATTTAGAATCCTTTATTTGTATTTTTTACACTGTATATTGTAAGGAATGCCCCATGCTATAAATACTTTTGTATTAAAAACAATAAATATATCATATCATATCTTTTTGTACTATTATTATTAAATTTTAACGTCCATTTATTATTAACTACGAATTTTAGGACGGGTTGTCTATAGGTTACCACCATTTTCTAGCCAGGATGGGGCTGATGCCTTTTCTTTTTTCTAAAGAAAAGCCACCAACCCTAATGGGAATCGAACCCACGACCCGAACGGAGTTTTGAAACTTCGTGGGTTCGAACCCACGAACTTGGCACGGAGTTTAAAGTGCTCACAATTTAACTTTAACATTGCCCCATATGTTTCGTGGCCTCCATGCCAACTCATCAGGGGCCATAAAACCCTGCATGCGTGGTCCCCAGTAGTTTTATTTGTAATAAAACCTGTCTTTGTATGATCGTGAAGCGTAAACGGAATAAAGTGTCTGAGCGCACACTCATTCCGACGAGTAATTCAATGAATGAGTGATTGAAGCGAAAAAGGGCGAAGTATTCAGTCTGAGTAAGCTGGCTTTTCTTTACGAGAAACAGAAACAGGGAAACAGTAAAACAAGACTGTCTCGAAGCTGTGGATTTCCTGGGACAGCTATACGACATTCCCTTCTTAGGGGCTGTCGTTCTTGCATTTCTTCGCAAGTATAACAGTACATACATTTTAGCCATTTCATCCCTCAATGTAAGGAGGAATACTCTCTTATCGATTCGACGATTCAAGTAATGTTGAGAAATATTGACGTTTCATTACCCTTACGACAGATAAAAATGTATATTTCAGATTTGTATGTTATATTAGATCGCCCAACACATTATACAAGATCGCATTTTTGTGAAATTTTCAAATAATGTAAATAAAAGACAATTTAACATTATAAACAATGATATACATTTTCTTCATTACCTACCATATCTCGCCATCTACAATAGCATCGAATATCTGATAATGATGCTTGAATAAAATATAAAGTATTCTAGAACGACGAATTATTTCACCTTCTGGAATTTAGAAATCCCACAACCCGGTACGCATAAAAAAATATATATATACATAATATGTATTATATATATATATATATATATATATATATATATATATATTATCAGAGCAGTCAAAAGATTCGTGCCCATTTTTTGTACGCTTTTAAATAGTACACAAGTTAACATTTTAATCAATGGTATATTTTTCTTCACTATCTACCATGTCTTTCCATCTTAGTTTTTAAATTTCATTACGTTGGAAAGACTCTGGTTTTCATGCAAACAAATTTGAAAGTTCATTTAGTACATCCTTTTTGCAGTTTTGCCTAGTAATACATTTTTGAAGGCACAAAATAAGTGGAAATATCTTGGGGAGTAAGCAGGATGCGGCAAAATATATTCAATAATTTTTTAAGTGTTTTTCAAGCCTAATTGGTCTAGCTTTATCATGATGAAACAACACTTTGTTGACGTTCAGGAAGTTAAAATCTAGTAAAGTACGCAGGATAATAATATATCGAAGACTTCAGACATGCAGGATGATAATATACAGAAGACTTCAGACATGCAGGATGAAAATATACAGAAGACTTCAGACATGCAGGATGATAATATACAGAAGACTTCAGACATTCAGGATGACAATATACAGAAGACTTCAGACATTCAGGATAATAATATACAGAAGACTTCAGACATGCAGGATGATAATATACAGAAGACTTCAGACATGCAGGATGAAAATATACAGAAGACTTCAGTCATGCAGGATGATAATATACAGAAGACTTCAGACATTCAGGATGACAATATACAGAAGACTTCAGACATTCAGGATAATAATATACAGAAGACTTCAGACATGCAGGATGATAATATACAGAAGACTTCAGACATGCAGGATGATAATATACAGAAGACTTCAGACATGCAGGATGATAATATACAGAAGACTTCAGACATGCAGGATGAAAATATACAGAAGACTTCAGACATGCAGGATGATAATATACAGAAGACTTCAGACATTCAGGATGACAATATACAGAAGACTTCAGACATTCAGGATAATAATATACAGAAGACTTCAGACATGCAGGATGATAATATACAGAAGACTTCAGACATGCAGGATGAAAATATACAGAAGACTTCAGTCATGCAGGATGATAATATACAGAAGACTTCAGAAATGCAGGATGATAATATACAGAAGACTTCAGACATTCAGGATAATAATATACAGAAGACTTCAGACATTCAGGATGACAATATACAGAAGACTTCAGACATTCAGGATGACAATATACAGAAGACTTCAGACATGCAGGATGATAGTATACAGAAGACTTCAGACATGCAGGATGATAATATACAGAAGACTTCAGACATGCAGGATGATAATATACAGAAGACTTCAGAAATGCAGGATGATAATATACAGAAGACTTCAGACATTCAGGATAATAATATACAAAAGACTTCAGACATTCAGGATAATAATATACGGAAGACTTCAGACATGCAGTATGATAACATGCGGAAGACTTTAGACATTCAGGATAATAATATACGAAATACTTCAGACATTCAGGATGACAATATACAGAAGACTTCAGACATTCAGGATAATAATATACGGAAAACTTCAGACATGCAGGATAATAATATACAGATGACTTCAGACATGCAGGATAATAATATACGAAATACTTCAGACATGCAGTATGATAACATGCGGAAGACTTCAGACATGCAGGATGATAATATTCAGATGATTTCAGACATGTAGTATAATATACAGAAGACTTCAGACATGCAGGATGATAATATAAAGATGATTTCAGACATGCAGTATAATATACAGAAGACTTCAGACATGCAGGATGATAATATACAGAAGACTTCAGAAATGCAGGATGATAATATACAGAAGACTTCAGACATTCAGGATAATAATATACAGAAGACTTCAGACATTCAGGATAATAATATACGGAAGACTTCAGACATGCAGTATGATAACATGCGGAAGACTTTAGACATTCAGGATAATAATATACGAAATACTTCAGACATTCAGGATGACAATATACAGAAGACTTCAGACATTCAGGATAATAATATACGGAAAACTTCAGACATGCAGGATAATAATATACAGATGACTTCAGACATGCAGGATAATAATATACGAAATACTTCAGACATGCAGTATGATAACATGCGGAAGACTTTAGACATTCAGGATAATAATATACGGAAGCCTTCAGACACGCAGGATAATAATATACAGAAGACTTCAGACATGCAGGATAATAATATACAGAAGACTTCAGACATGCAGGATGATAGTATACAGAAGACTTCAGACATGCAGGATGATAATATACAGAAGACTTCAGACATGCAGGATGATAATATTCAGATGATTTCAGACATGGAGTATAATATACAGAAGACTTCAGACATGCAGGATGATAATATACAGATGATTTCAGACATGCAGTATAATATACAGAAGACTTCAGACATGCAGGATGATAATATACAGAAGACTTCAGACATGCAGGATGATAATATTCAGATGATTTCAGACATGCAGTATAATATACAGAAGACTTCAGACATGCAGGATGATAATATACAGATGATTTCAGACATGCAGTATAATATACAGAAGACTTCAGACATGCAGGATGATAATATACAGAAGACTTCAAACATGCAGTATGATAATATGCGGAAGACTTCAGACATTCAGGATAATAATATACGGAAAACTTCAGACATGCAGGATAAAATTTACCAATAATTCGTTTATCTTTATTTGTTTTCAGGAAACGGTGGAACTGAACAAACTGATAACGAAGAATCAGAGAACTCGCGAGGAGATGGAGAGCTTGTTGAGGGAACGGGCTCGTTTCAAGGATCAACTGGATAAACTGCTAGCCCGATTAGGTGGGGGCAGACTCCTGCTCCACGATCTCATGGAGCAGGGCACTGCAGCCTTCGAGCAGAGGTTAGAAGAATAGATCGAAATATAGTAATTATTTTAATACAAACAATAATTTTTAGCTGGAAAGAAATGGATGATGGAGATTTGTAAGGTAAATACAATTTTTTTTCTCTTTTATTCACAATTTACAATCTGCAAATATATATAAAATATGTAAATTTATTCAAACAATAGCAACACACTGGATGATATGAGGGGATAAGGCAGACATTATTGCTATACCCAATCACAGTTCTGGTCTTACCTTATTCTAATGCAACCTTGGTTGAACTAAATACACTATTTACAATTAATATAAGTTGTCTCATGGCCAATGGCGGTGGAGGCGGTGAGGAGGATTATAAGAAGAGGATTGGGGTGGGCTGGGAGTTTAGAGGAAAAAATCAGGAAACGGGATGTGGTTAAATTATGAAGAAGTCTATAGCAGTGTCTCGGTGGATAGCCGAGGTTGAGACTTAGAAAGGGGCGATGAGGATTTCACGGAGGACTTCGGATTGGAAACATTGGATAATGTTTACATTTGATGGCTTAGCTTATCCTCTTAAATACACGTAAAAGTCTACAAGTTAAAAAAAAGGTAAGAAATTCCTTACAGACATAAGCAGTTCTGAAATTTTACATGAAACATGCAATGCAAAAACCATCCGAAAACCATTGTTTTAAAATTAAATTTTCGATTAAAATGGATTCCTTATATATTATTTCAGAATAGAAACGTTTTTTGTACCTTGCGTTTGTATATAAATATAATAAAATGTCATTAAAATCAGAGTGATAAGTGTATTTTCATAAGAGTTTCTCTTGAGACTTGTAAGTAGAACAGTGAAAAATCCATCTATCGCCAAAAAATGTATACAGCCCTAACTGACCAAGAAAATTTTTTAGATTTTTTTTTACCAGAAAGACAATGATAAAAGAATATGGTAATACTGAAGTTTAGCGTCCTTCGAACCGATTATTTTCAAATGTTGCACTATAACGTATTTTGAAGCACTAAACACGAATTCGCCAAAAAAAAAAAAAAAAAAAAAAAAAAAAAAAATCGCTCTCAACTAGGGAAGAAGTTATTAAGCACTAAAGTTCACTGTTATAGAGGTTATAAAAGCTGGCCTAAACAACGTATTTGTAAACATGCGCATGCGCAGTAATTCAAAATTGGGAAAGAAAGAACTCTCATTTGAAATGTTGATAAACTATTTATTCAAAAATAATTGTAAATTTTTAGGGCCTCCTCACCCGTCGTAACCTGTTGCTTATGGGCATACGTGCTATTCGTTTCCGCTCGCTTAGTAGAATTCTATTAATATGGATTGACTAGAGTTTTGATATCTTCTTGAGCAAGCGGAAACGCATAGCACGTACGCCCATAATGCGAAATAAATATTCGCATTAATCCCTTAATTTAATGCGAAATAAATATTCGCACTAATCCCTTAATTTAATGCGAAATAGATATTCGCATTAAATTCAGGGATTTCTGTTATATAATACTTTTCAACAGCGAAACAAAAAATGTGAAGAATGTTTTATTATTTAAAAAAATGTTTCTGAATAAATAACTGCTGGTAAATTTAAATAATTGATGGTAAATTTCAATTAGACTTCTTTATTACGTATTTTTCCATACCCGCGCATGTGCATATTTACAAATACGTTGTTACGCCAGCTTTTATAACCTCCATAACAGTGAACTTTAATGCCTAATAACTTCTTTCCTAGCTGAGAGCGGTTTTTTTTTATTTATTTTTTCTAACGGAGTCGTGTTTAGTGTATCAAAATACGTTATAGCGCAAAATTTGAAAATAATCAGTTCGGAGGACGCTAAACTTCAGTACCAACATCAACAACACACATTTTTTTTATTCTAAACCAGCTAGGAGCTAGAATGTTTTAAATGTCTCCTGAAATGTTTGAAGAAGTGGAGTTAGTTGGTTTTTGCATTGCTTAATTCATATGTTTTGTTAATATCTTGAAACACGTTTCAAAATCGTGATAAGTGGAAACCATCCATTCAAATGCTTACCAAAATTCTCTATAAAAAATGTTGACTGTAAATTCCCAATTCGACTATCTCAATTCACTATTTTGGTGAACTTGTAATAGATCATTGATATTTTTTATATTGGCTGCCAGTTACAGTAGTGAGTTTTTGAAGCACACATTTCCGAGCCCTGGACGTAGGGAACTTATGATAAGGAGAATAATCCTCATGGATTTCCAGGCCTCTGTGTACCCCGAGACAGCAAAAACTGCCCCTTCTAAACGCCTCATGACCACCAACTAAGGTGGAAAATGTTCTACGTGCTAGTGGGGTTTGCCTCTTGTCATAACGGCCATAACTGTCTGTTCTCTGAGTTTGCAAACTAGATTGGAGTAGGAAGGGCGAACCACCACCGTTTCCGGGGTTTACTTGGAATTTCATTACGGTCCCTTCTCATGGTTTGAACAGCTTTCCTATTCGGCCCCTTGAGCTAAGCTATTCTCTATGAAGATATTCAAATGTGAACAGGCACAGTAAGCTTGAATACGCTAAATGGCTTAGATAATTAAAAAAAAACGAAAGAGATTTATTTTTCAAAATTTTAGGGTTTATGAAACCCTAACATTTTGGTGAAGTTGGAAGGCCTTGAGCACAGAACTTCCATATTGTATCATTCATCATATTACCAGATGTATTTGTATACAGGATGTAATAATCAATAAAGAAATATATATATATATAAAAAATCTGAAAACAATTGTGTTATTCTATAGCAAGCAGAATGTCAAAAACAGTCGAGTCAATTAGAGTCATAAATATAATTGGGTCTGTTTGCGGAGACCACATCCAGTTACTTGTGAAGAATCTGTAGAGATTCAGCGCACGCCCATAACTCATTAGCTTTTCTATTGGCTATTTCTAAGGCCAATTCTATTGGAGTTGCTGGTAACCTTTCACACTCTAGTCAATCCAACTCGCAAATATTAATAGAATTCTATTAATTTTAGCGAGTTCGTTTGACTAGAGTATTGTTATCGTCTCAAGCGAGCGGAAACGCATAGCACGTATGCTCATAATGCGACATAAATATAAAATATAAATATGTTATAGAACTTCCGGACAAAAAAAATCGGTGAGGAGGCCCCTAAACTTCCATTGATTTTTATAATATTAACCTTTTTATCAATATATATTGTTTGCTGAAATATATTGCTTGCTTTACAAGCCTAAAAGTATTATTTACAAATACAAGTTATATAACGGTTAATTAGAAACCATGTTATATAAATATAGTAGTCAAAAAAAGTTACTTCTAGTAGTGATTGCAGTGATTTTAAATACTTTTAATTACTATATTAACTTTTGATTAATATATTAATAGAATATGGTTTCTAACCTTAGATAACCTGTAAAGAGGTAATAGATGACCTGCAAAGAACATGTAAGCTAATCAGTAAGGACCAAAATCACTGTTTAAAATCACGACAGATACTTCAAAGTAACTCGATGTGGTCTTCGCAAAGAGACCCCAATTGTTATTCTATAGCAAGCAGAAGGTCAAAAACTTTACATGAGACAATAAATATAATTCATTAATCACGGATCTACTGATTTGGCACCTTTAGTGTCTCATCGGCAGCACACAGAACTTTGGAAAACCTAAATAGGTAAGCATTTACTACCAGGGCCACGTCATGACTGTAGCTAAGAAAAACGGCGCCTATCGATTTTTAAGGAGGATTTATTCAAATCTTATATACCAATGAATTTTGTTGCAAAAGAACAAAATTTGTTCACGACATTTTTGCCACTATAGCTGCATCGAGAACAAACGATTCGGGCAGGCCTGTCAGCTAGGCCTGAACAGTCCGCCTGACTGCCGGTCACCTGAACGTGTATATATTCTGGCCGGTCTGTCAGTTTTAGACTGTTCAGACGGCCGGAATATACACACGTTCAGGCGACCGGCTTTCAGGCCGACTGTTCAGGCTTTACTGACCGTGTTTCTGCTTGTTCTGCTGAACAAGAATCATAAAAACATTCATATTAGGCTGTACCGTATGAAATGTCAGTTTTGGACTTGCCGATTTCCTTCAAATATCTTGAAACTGTCGTGGCTCTTACTCCGAGTTCTTTGGCATATTCCCTAGTGCTTTTTGAGGGACAAGCTTCAACCCTTTCTTTCAGGTGGTCATTGTCAAGCTTGGTTTCTGGCCTTCCTCGCTCCTCGTTGTCAAGGTAAAAATTGTCACTTCGAAACCTGGAAAACCACCGGTAAACAGTTCGTTCATTCACCGTTCCCTCCCCGAACATCGCGTTAATGTTCATACACGCCTCAGCAGCGCTATGACCGAGCTTAAATTCATAACGGAAAATAATACGGATTTCCGTTGAAGTCATGAGTTAAGTTTTATTTTTTTCTCAGAGGATCGTTCTCACAACACAGTACGCAAGTTACTGATTAAATAATAGAAATAAAAGAGCTTTAATTCTAACGTATATGAATAACAATGATGTTTGTAAATAATGAAATAAAAGAGCTTTAATTCTAACGTATATGAATAACAATGATGTTTGTAAATAATGAAATAAAAGAGCTTTAATTCTAACGTATATGAATAACAATGATGTTTGTAAATAATGAAATAAAAGAGCTTTAATTCTATATGAATAACAATGATGTTTGTAAATAATGAAATAAAAGAGCTTTAATTCTATATGAATAACAATGATGTTTGTAAATAATGAAATAAAAAAGGGAAAGGATTAAATCGCAAAGTAAACAAAACTAACATTCCATACGGTACAGCCTGATATCACATTGAAAGGGGCCAAAGATATCATATTTAATTTTCTCTAAGTATTGGTGAACACATTAAATTAGATTTCACTTGTTTATTTATTCTTTTCCCGACATGTTTTATGCCTCTTTGGTGTCTCATTAGGGGAAAGCCTAATATACCCCAACTTGAGGAGGAGAACATCTTACCAAAACAGTGACGTCGAGACTGATCATACACTAAAGCATATGTGTGCAACAACCGGCCCGCGGGCCGGATCCGCCCCTCTGTAAGATATGATTCGGCCCGCGAGACATTTCGAAAAATATTATACTACACTGATGGCATACTCCAACATTTTCCATTTATTAAAATCACCTTGCTAATACTCCATACCACCTGTAATAAAACCCTTCATAACTTCTTCCTTTCATTATCATCACACTTTTATGACACCACCCTCCATCCCTTGATCCTTTACCACCACCCTCAATTTAATGGATGGTCAAAAACTTCTCCTCCCCACTTGTTTCCCTAAACCTATCTTGTATCAACCACATTCAGAAATGATTACGCGTCCGTGGGGCAAAGTTCTCCGTCTTTTCCTTGGTAAGGCTATTTTCATCATGTACTTGTAAATTTTATATCTGTATATATGTTACGCATCTATGTCTTAATACAGTATCAGGTCTACCTCTAATTGTGTGTGTGTTAGTATTAACTCTGTCCTGCTTGTTGTGCAGCCCTGATGAAGCCCCTTCAATTTCAATCCGAAACAATAAAACCCATCTTTACATTGTTTTATTATGACAAAACGACCGAGCCCTCACAATTTCTTTAAATTGCGTTTAATAGCTACATAAAATGGAAATATCTGCCTTGTGCGTTTCAGGGAAGAAGCTCAGAACAAAGTGCAGCTCCTCCGGCGTAAAATGGTGGTCCTTAAAGAGAAACACGGCCAAGCTATGCGAGACTTGGACAGAGAACTTGAAGATAACGTCCGAAGTGCCAGCTTCCTCACGACCAAGGGGCAAGAACGGGGAGGGAAGACTGTTCGTGTAGAAGAGGAAGAGAACAGAAGACATGCTGTTCAATGCGAACTCTATCGTCTTGATCAACTCTACAATAGGATATCTCTCTTCTTCCAGGGTATACCGGAACCAGCTGCAATGGCGGACCAGTTCCTCATTCAGGAAGACGAGAATTTTGCCATATTTAATTATGTTAATGAAGTTAATTGTGAGGTATACAAATTTGAATCTTCACTATATACATATACAATTTGCTTTTTTCTTCTTCTTTTTTTTTTTCTAGCGCCATTAACGCCGACATCCAGGTTGCAGCGAGGAATTTTCCCAACGAGCCATGGGATGAGAAAATTCCTGCCGCCAGTGGGGATCGACCCACCATCTCCCGGTTTATGAATCTAGACCACGCGAGACCCCACAATTTGCTTTTGTTCCTCATCGTACATAGGCGTATATGAGAGGGGCTGAGGCCCCCCCCGCAGTCGGTAAGAATGTGCCATAACAACTTTAATTTATTTTTAGGTTTTTAGGGCACATTCATAAGATCACTTCATTCACCAAAAAAAAAAAAAAAACAAAAAAACAATTTGTATAGGGTGTAATAGCGTTTTAATTGGCTAAATATTCCAAATTCTAGATTGTTAGTATTCCTTAACCCACAAATGCTCTCAGCTCCCCCCCCCCAATTATTTTCTATATACGCCCATGTCTTCGTATATCGTGTGGTTTATCTTGTTTTGCGCGAATTAGTTTTATTTATACATACATATATATTTTTCACTTAAATCAGAGATGGGCATAATCATAATCATAATTACGATTACGATTATAATCACTTGCTTTCATGATGTGATTACGATTAAGATTATTTAAGATTATAATCACTTGCTTTCATGATGTGATTACGATTGCGATTATAATCACTTGCTTTCATGATGTGATTTCGATTATGATTATAATCACTTGCTTTCATGATGTGATTACGATTACGATTATAATCCCACACCCTGCAGATATGATTACGATTACGATCGTAATTACAAGCCTGATTAAGATTATACTTGTAACCACATCTCTGGTAAACATTACACTAGTTATCACACAACGTTTTTCTGTAATCACATTTTTTTCTGTGATTATACCCGTATTTCCAACGATTAAAACTGCAATCACAATTTTGTTTCTGTAAATTAAAACTTTAATCATAAACGTTCTGTGATTACGAACGTAATTACTTCTTTTTCTGTAAATACGAATAAAAAGTCTCAAACACATTCGGACAACAATTGGACGTGGCCATTGTACGGGAAGGTTAGCCTTAATACAATTAGGCTGTAAGTTTGGGTTTATTCAGTTTTTAGCTCCTGAAAAGGCACCTAAGGTGTGAAACATGTAGAGCAAAAACAAATAAAATGAATTGACTATGTTAATTCTCTTTCATTGACCTTCCACCTAAAAAATATTGGATTGAAGAAGATTGGGTCACTATAAAATATAGGTAATCATTATTGTAATTAAGATTATAATCGTAATCGTAATCATATCTCTAAGGTCTGTAATTATAATCGTAATCACATTTCGAAAGTCTGTGATTATAATTGTAATCGTAATTATGATTATGATTATGCCCATATCTGACTTAAATGCACATGTGTTGGATGTTGAGAGGACGGAAGCTAATTTTTAAGGAAAAATCTTCGGAACAACTCAATTAACAATGATTGATGTATTTGTTGATCAAAAAATTCCAAGAAAAATGTTTTTTAAATAATTGAAATTTAAAAAAATGTTTTTTTGTATTCTTTCGCTCATAACTCCGAAAGTAGTCACGCTAGACACGTTCCTAAGGCGTCAAAAAATGTGTTATGAAATTTAATATAATACTCAAATATTTAGAAATGTATTCGCTGCTTGGCAAAACAGCAATAAGTATTTAAGAGAGTGTAAAAAATAGATATTTTTTATATAATTATTTTAGGCAACTTGAAATGCTTTTAGGACCTTCATATTCCCGAAGGAATACGATTATTATTTAATAAAACATACTAAACTTCATTTTATTCGATTTGATAGTATTTGTATAATAATTTTTCTAATAGAGGTATCGGCGAAAAAATTAATATTCTTCAAATTGTTGCATTATCTAGACGAAATACTTCGAGAAAAGCAAAGGCATTCAAGCTTTCATGATTGACAATCGACCAATCAGAACGGCTTTAGAATTTCTTTATAGGAAATTCTTTAAGAATCTTTTGGCGGCCTGGGAAGGTCTCTAGCGTGAATACATCCTGAGTTATGAGCAAAAGAGGTACAAAAAATGTGATTTTTTCGAATATTATTATATTAAAAAAAAATATGATCCGAGAATTTTATGCATTCATGAATTATTGTTATTTGAGTTGTTCCAAAAACATACCCCCTCAAAACACATGAGCGTATATAAGGGGGCACCAGAAATTTTGATTTAATCGATAAAAATGTGTAATAAACACCTTAAAAATAAATTAATAAGATAACTTAGTTCAGAAAAAATATTTTTTTTTTGCGTGTTATAGCGTTTTAGTTGGCTAACTATTTTTGAGATTGTTAGTATTCCGTACCCCCCAAATGCTCCCCCCCCCACGCGAAAGTAATTCCTATATACCTGGACTTGTAGCATATTAGATCTGGAAGTATAAGATGCTGTAATAAGCAATCCCAGAAATATCTATAACCGCAGTTCAATGTAATCTGAGAAGTAAATACATTATGTGGCTCAATTTCCTTGTTAAGGTCTGCACGTGCTCGCACCAGGTCAGCCTTGTGTCGAAGATGATATGAAGAAATGTTATAATGCCAATCTCCGTCTGATTGGTTTCCTTTGTATTTAGAAAGAATCAATTTACAGAAAACCATTCGTTGACTAATTGAAGAAAATCTTCTTCCCCTTGCAGAAGTCTGTTACTCAACATGGTGTATTAGAAATGTAATAAGTCCGTCCCGTAGGAACTGCGTCATCTTAGCGCGTTTCCGTTCTTATTCATTGTATAATTGGGAATGCGTAGAATAGGAGTATTTAATATTTGTTTTGATTTTTCGTGAAAAATGTAAACACGTGTAAAATGTTTTTTACTGGGAGGCTCGGCGTCAAATGTCTCAACCGTCCTCGACGGGCGATTGACGAAATAAATAAATTGTAAGGCATTGTAGCGCAGCGCCGTACACACCCTTTTTGAAAAAAGACTACAGCCTCTAAATATTAACCAATTTCAATGTATTTTTTTTTTTAAAGTGAAAGCTTATAAAATTTAGACAACTTTGCCAAGTCAGATTTTTGTTTCCCCTGTTTATTAAAAATAAATTATATTGTATTTTTCATCGAAATTAATGTCGGCACTGATATCGTTGAAATGAAACATTCAAATCCTGATTCGACATGGAAAAAATCAAAATCCATTTTAAAATTATTCATAAATCATATTATTTCAATTAATCTCATTGTTGAATTAAGATAAATTTACGTTGAAGATTGTTAAATTTCAACGATATATGTGCTGATATAAAGTTAGCTAAAAAAAAAATATTATTTTATGCTCAATTGTAAAAGTTTGTGAATTATCCCCACGTAATTTAATAAACTTGGGAAATAAAAAACGAAAATCTGGCCAGACAAAGTTGTATTAAATTTTATTAACTTTCAGTTTTGTTTTCTTTATATGCATTGAAATCTGTTAAGATTTAGAGGCTACAGTTTTTTGTTTCCCTATATTATTACATCACGCGTAAAGAAGTTAAATTCCCAAAGTTTTACAATTGAACATAAAATAACATTTCATATTTCATCAGCACTGATATAGTTGAAATTAAACATTAAAATCCCGATTAGACTTGGAAACAATCAGACTGACACATCTTCATGAAATGTAAATTTATCTTAATTCAACAATGAGATTAATTGCAATAATATTTAGTATATTGTCGATGTGCCGTAAAAAAAATTAGTATAAATAATAATTGTATTGAATTAAATAAGCTGTTGAAACATTATCGCTGTTATTAATTTTGTTAATTTAAATATTTTATAAATATTTCTTTTTCTTGTAAATGTTGTGCTTCCACATCTATGGGAGTTGGAACGTGCTTCAATTCGTTACGAAGACTAATTATATAAGGATTGAAAAACTTAGTGAATTTTAATCCTTTACACGTCATTGAATAAAAAAAGGAAACAAAAACAAAAATCTTACTAAAAAAAAGTTGTTCTACACTTTATTAGCTTACACTTAAAAAAAAAATCATTAAAATTAGTTAAGATTTATAGGCTGTCGTGTTACAGCCTCTAAATCTTAATCGATGTCAATGCAATTTTTTAAAAAAAGTCCGACTCGCAGGAACTGCATCATCTTAGCGCGGTTCCGTTCTTATCTCTAGACTCATTTAAAATGATTAAAATAGAAGCTGTTATTATTTTGGGTCCACATTTTTAGAAAGCATGAAGAGTAGATAGTTAGCCGTCGAGGTGATAAGTAAAGATGGAATGGTTGGGATTCGGCTAAAGAAACCTCAATACGATTTTTGTTAAAAATCTATATTTAGGACGTTTTGGCTACTCATTGGTAGCCTTCGTCAGCAATGAAAGTGCCGGGAGGCAGAGGAGGACCAAAGTTGTCAGTTCCATCTTTACTTTCAAGAAAGGTCTTATTTACGATCTTACCTGGATGGGTCCCCGCCCTAGGAAGGATCCCGCTAGGCATTTGAAAAGCTATATCTTGGAAATCCATATCTCTAAGATTAAATTGTTTTTCTTATTTTTCTTAACCTGATTTATTATCAAATACATTATCCAACTATAAGCAGTTAAAAAATAACAAGGAATAAAACCAGACAAAAAGAACAGTTCGAATAAGCGAAATCAATTACTTTAAAGGTTTAAGCACTTATTTCTCCGATTGACATCGTCTAATCAAAACTTTTATCAGAACCTTTTTTGTAGAGCATTTAGTAAGCTTTCTAATGGTACCCTTCGGTTTACCAAGATTCTCAACCTTTTTCGAGATATTAAGGAAAGTATACAAAGTTACCAAAACTTTTTATGTCTGTTAATAAAATATTTTATTCTAATCCTTCCTTAACTCCAAACGTAACACAAATTTCAACATATTAGTTTTAATGAAAGTAGAACATGCAGAAAATGTTTCAACTGAATCCCATGATTCTAAGTACCCAAACCAAAAACGGTATTCAAAAACTATTTTTCCAATTTTCTCGAAAACGGTTAAAGCTATCGCATTGAAAATGGTTTCATTCGTTTTCCTAGCCCAAGAAGCCTATAAAACGAGTGCTTACAAGCGTATGAACTCAAAAACGTAAGCTTTACGATTTTGTTTGCGCGAATTTTTGCTGGTTAACGAACTTGACCTTTCAAATTGGACGACGGATTTTCGTACCAAATTTCATCAAAATCGGACCTTTCGTCTTCTACATAGAGAGCGAACAGACAAATAATATATATATATATATATATATATATATATATATATATATATATATATATATATACAAATTTGAACCACCATCATTTTCGGTCTCTAGGGGTTCTGAAACGGAAAATGTTCTAGTCGGCACTTCTGGATTGCGTCATGAGATCAACCTTATAAGCGGGGTTCCTCCCTATGGGGGAGGGAGGAACCGCACTAATATAAGCGGGGTTCCTCCCTATGGGGGAGGGAGGAACCGCGCTAAAATGAAAGCTAATAAAATGTATAAATTTACATTTCACGAAGATGTGTCAGTCTGATTGTTTCCAAGTCTAATCGGGATTTTAATGTTTAATTTCAACTATATCAGTGCTGATGAAATATGAAATGTTATTTTATGTTCAATTGTAAAACTTTGGGAATTTAACTTCTCTTATGTAATAATAAAGGGAAACAAAAAACTGTAGCCTCTAAATCTTAACAGATTTCAATGCATTTAAAAAAAACATAAAAAAAACTGAAAGTTAATAAAATTTAATACAACTTTGTCTAGCCAGATTTTTGTTTTTTGGTTCCCTTCTTTATTTAATTGCTTGTAAATAATTCACGAACTTTTACAATTGAGCATAAAATAATATTTTATTTTTCATCTAACTTAATATCAGCACTGATATCGTTGAAATTAAACATTCAAACCCTGATTAGACTTGGAAATAATCAGATTGACACATCTTCAACGTAAATTTATCTTAATTCAACTTCTTTACGCGTGATGTAATAATAAAGGGAAACAAAAAACTGTAGCCTCTAAATCTTAACAGGTTTCAATGCATTTAAAAAAAAACAAAACTGAAAGTTAATAAAATTTAATACAACTTTGTCTGGCCAGATTTTCGTTTTTTATTTCCCAAGTTTATTAAATTACGTGGGGATAATTCAAAAACTTTTACAATTGAGCATAAAATAATATTTTTTTTGATCTAACTTAATATCAGCTTATATATCGTTGAAATTTAACAATTAAATCCTGATTATACTTAGAAAAATTAGACTGTCATCTTCAAAACGTAAATCTATCCTTATTCAACAATGTGATTAATTGAAATACATATGTAATAGGATTTTTGAATGATTTGAAAATATATTTTGATTTTTCTCAAGTATAATCAGGATTTGAATGTAAAATTTCAACGATATAAGTTCTGATATTAAGTTAGATAAACAAATAAAATATTATTTTATGCTCAGTTGTTAAAGTTCGTGAGTTATTCAAACGTTATTTAATAAACAGGGGAAATAAAAAACAAGACTCTGGCCAGAGAATTTTTTTTTAAATTGTATTAGCTTTCATTAAAAAAAACAAAAAACACATTCATTGAAATCGGTTAAGATTTACAGGCTGTAGCCTTTAACTTTAGCCTTTAGACACTGCGTCTACACTACTACCACAGTTTCTTTAATAATGTTTCATTTGTTGAATTACTGTTGGTGGTGTGTTATGATTTTAGTCGATCCAGCGAGTAAATTAATATTCGCAATGAAGATTTAATGAAACAATTCATAATAATATGAACTGAATGATTTCGATCTTGTTTTTCTTACGTTTCAATGCATACGCACATTTTCTACTATGAAAATGGTAGAAAAAGCGTTAGATGATCTGTTTTTCTTACATTTCAATGCATACGCACATTTTCTACTATGAAAATGGTAGAAAAAGCGTTAGATGATCTGTTTTTCTTACATTTCAATGCATACGCACATTTTCTACTATGAAAATGGTAGAAAAAGCGTTAGATGATCTGTTTTTCTTACATTTCAATGCATACGCACATTTTCTACTATGAAAATTGTAGAAAAAGCGTTAGATGATCTGTTTTTCTACTGCTATTCCGTTTGAACATCATGAAATGTTTCTGAGACTATTGGGAAGTTTTGGCATCCCGAGGGAGGAAAGTTAGTCGGACATAAAGCTGATATTTCCTGAAGTTCCTAGATAATATGGCTATTCCCTGGAGCATGGAAGCTTCGAAGGTATGTTATGGCAGATCACCCGGACCTACGGAATGGGAAAATTTGAAGCATGAAATTGGAGCATCCTTGGAATAAAATTGTTGATAATTTTAAACAAATATAGATATACACCCAATCTCGTATAAGTAGGATAAATGTAAAATATGTTGTAATCCAGTTGAGATTTCGGAAAATTACAAAGAACCGAAGCTATAGCATATAAGATTTTTGGGTGTCTTTAATAATTAAAAGGAAGTTTATTTTTATTTTTATTTAAACTACAATTTTATACATCCTCTAGAACGCAACATTTATGAGTAACAAACACACACACACACACACACACGCACACACACACACACATATATATATATAATTAATAAAGTAATAAAATAGATATATTACTATCAATATATTAACATTAATATCGTCTGAGTTCCCCTCTCAGAGTATCGAACTCTAGAATATCAGTTACCGCTCATCTGAACTTTCCGTATATATATATATATATATATATATATATATATATATATATATGTGTGTGTGTGTGTGTGTGTGTGTGTGTGTGTGTATATATATATTTAAAAAGAGTATATGTTTGTCTGTGTGTATATTTACTACCAGTATTCCATAACTGGATAAGTTCGAATGTCAAAAATGGCCTCCCAACGGTAAGAAATTCCTAGAAATACCATTCATATGGTATGTTCCAAAGATCGAACGCAAAATTAACTTCCTTTTTGGTACTGGGCGTGGGATATTGAGTTTGAAAATTAATTTTTTAAAATAGAAAATGCGTATTTTTTTCACTCAGATTCGCATTCTACGTTAAATACGTCTTTAATCTACATTACAAATTGCGGAGGTCGGTGGTTTTTGTTGAAATTGCGTATTTGATTGTTGATGTTGAAATATGATTCTTTGTTGAAAATGCGTATTTGATTGTTGATGTTGAAATATGATTCTTTGTTGAAAATTGAGCTCGTTTAATTTAAATGACAATATTTTTCATTTTTGTGCCCTTTGAATTTGGAGCGTACAGAAAGGATTTACAGCGGGAATTCACTTTTTTATTGTGAATTTTCTAACAATCCAATTAGATTTTTAACACCTTATGTTTTTTAAAGGGGGGCGAGGTTAGCTCAGTGGTAGAGTGCTGGACTAATAAGTTGGAGGACCTGAGTTCAAATCCCGAGCAAGCACTACAGATTTTTTCTTCTGGTGTATTCGTTCATGGGTTGAATTCGGCCTCCCTGACCGTCCGTAGGCCAACCCAGCCTTTATTTAATTTAATAATGGGTACATTGGGTGCTAATGACTCTAGCAGTCGAAGCAGCCAAGGGGAAAATCTGGCGACCGGAGCATAGTACTGACCAAACTATCTCCCGAGTGTGCCGTATGGTCGTGAATCAGATATCTCTATAGTATCTGGCCCTCGAGGCCTGTTACGGGACTAATTTTTTTTTTAACCACTAATTGTTTCTAATATATTTTTTTTGATTTTTTCAAAATAGAATCCGAATCTGTGAAATAAAAAACCACGGTACATTTGAAAAAATGAATTTTAGGTTGAAATCGGAAGTTTCTGTTGCCACTAGTCTACAGAACATATCCAATATACATTTATCTGAAAAGACTACATCAGGTTTTGAATGAGAAATGTCACATTTTAAGGAGTGTACGGTCGATTTTGGAGAACCGGTATATGTGTTTGTAGGCGGAGATGTAAAAACTTGTTTTGCACCCTATAAGTTGAATTTAGTCTGATTCTAAAAACATTTTTCAGGTTGAAAGTATTCAGTCAGCGGTAGAAGAGGTTAAAAGAAATTTAGCCGAAGAAGAGAAGAAGAAAGCAGAGGAAGTGAAACAACAGAAATCAGAACTTTCAGAACTCGTGTCCAGATTGGAAGGGAAGAAGAAACTTGTTGAAAGGCTTGTGAAGGAACGTGAAGGTGTAGTCGAGCAGAAACACGCTGTCATAAGCGCCTGTCAGGGGATGTACAGCCAAATCAAGGCCGAACCTTCGCCTTATGAAGTCCTTATGCGTAAATATATCTTATATTAATATTTTATCTCTTTTATCTTGAGGATGAATAATGGCACGTTCATACGGTTGAACTTTTGTTTTCTTGTTACGTTATTTGTTAGAGAGAGAAGGTAATGAGTGGAAGAGTGTTGGCTGTAGTCAGGAACCGAAAATAACTATTAGCACGTTGGCTTTGGTACGGGACATATTTGTCCCATACTGGGTTCCACTGAGGTACGGCAGGCAAAATAGCCCAAGTCGCTTAACTTTCGATGGCTGTAACTTCTAAAAAAAAAGAGAAAAATAAATACCTCATAGCCCAATAGATGCACAGAAATAAAAGAAATTATTAGAAAATACGGGACACATATGTCCCTTTACGTACACTAAAGAACGAAATCGGCATACGGGACACCAGTGTCCCGTACCCAGCCGTACTTAAAACAGCATATGCGCTTCGGGCAGAGTATGTAGGGAACCCGGGTTTCTGCCTAAATTGTTTTAATATTGACCATGAAGCCCATTTAAATAATTGATTCAGGTTTTTTAAAAAAAATATTTGAATTATAATTTTTGCATTGTTACGCCTTCTTAAAAGCTGAAAATTGTTAAAACATTTTTTTTTTTTTTTTTTACACTTAACTTGATTCTTACGATTTGTGTATATAATATTTGTAAAGTTTGACAATATAACGTAGGTCAGAGTTGGGCAAACGTTAGCGCGCGCTAAAAGCTGATACCTCTCCGCTAATTTAGCGAAACTGTAGAAAGCCAGCGCTAATAATTAGCGGTTAGCGGCGGCAGTGCGCTAACCGCTAATCTATTTATGAAATATCGTAATTGCTAATAGCTTAAGCTCTAGTTACAACTTGTAACTATAGCTTAAGCTATTAGCAATTACGATATTTCATAAATAGATTAGCGGTTAGCGCATTGCCGCCGCTAACCGCTAATTATTAGCGCTGGCTTTCTACAGTTTCGCTAAATTAGCGGAGAGGTATCAGCTTTTAGCGCGCGCTAACGTTTGCCCAACTCTGACGTAGGTACGTATTTTCAAGTACTCGTAGGTAACGTAGTTCGTATCAAGTACTCATTTGACTGTTATCTAATCCCACTCCTGCTTGAAAGTAGTAGTTATTATTTAACATAAAGTAACAAAAATATTAAGCAATAACATTCAGAAATTACTTTGGTTGTTCAGCTTTGTCTTCACCTGAGTTTTTAATGTTGAAGACCTATAAGAATTGTTGTTAAACAATCCTTTTAAAATACATTACTGCATTTAAAATATTATAGGCATTCAGATGTTTCTTAATAATTTATTTCCTGAATGCGATTCATTTAACTAGCTATTTAGAAGATTGTAGAAAAAATAATAAATCTCAACAAATCACGATGGTGACAAGCAGAAGTGGGCTTTGTGAAGTCCGGTGGACAAGAGGGTCGCTCGGAAGAAATCCAAAAATAGAGGAAGAGAGATTAGAACGGCCCGCGGGCCAGAAGAAAGTTGAGCCAAGCTTGATGGATTAACCGAAACAATCAGACCTCCACCCCCTCCTCTGGCGACGTTTCTTTCCTTAATTAAAATCGCCATGTCTTCCTACAATAAAAAATGGAAAAAAGTTAAATGTCTAAGATTCATCTTAAATTGCAAAACGCTCAACGCCCTTTAACAGCGACCAGAATCTTGCACATTTCCGCACTTTAAATTGAGGAGCCTGTAAACTTAAATTTTGAGAAATCATAATTATAGTATTTAGACTTGAAAGCTAAAAAGATAATTTAACTTGGTTGCACTATATATTTCCGTTAGGTAAGTTTTTTGTAAAAAAAAAAAAAAAAAAAAAAAAAAAAAAAAAAAAAAAAAAAAAATGAAATAAATCAATGTCTGGCTTCCACAAACCGCGTGGAATACTAACAGAACGGTGTAAAGCCCATTAGAATGTAAACAGAAGTATTTCTAGATTATGGTCTAACTACAATATTCACATTTAACTGAGGTGATGATGTTTAAATCCTTCAAAACGCACTAACTCACATTTTACGCAAGTCTGCGATATTTTGACTTGGTGACTAAATTGTTCTGTTCATTTATTCTTTGACCATAATGTCAAAAATATGTACTAGATATTTTTCTTATTTGAATATTTTGTTATCAAAATTGAAAAATAAATAAAACGTTATGCATAAAATTGCAGATTTTCTTACCACTAAAAATGGTTTCAAAAGTCGTTTTCTAGTTTTCCTGAAAGAATCAGTCAAATAAATCAGGAGAAATATGTGATCAGGAGAAATTTCGAAATATTGTTAAATGTGTGGTATTCAACTTATGGTTGTAATTTGTGTCAAAAGATGAAAAGCTGGCATACAAAATCGTCAATACTTTTTTTCTGAAATTTAAGAAGAATTAAAAAAGATCGTCACTGAATTTTTTACCTTGCATTTCTACCCCTCCCCCAGTCACCATGACACTAGAGGATCTCATGAGACTGATAGCAGTCTCCATGACACTAGAGGATCTCATGAGGCTGATATCAGTCTCCATGACACTAGAGGATCTTATGAGACTGATAGCAGTCTCCATGACACTAGAGGATCTCATGAGGCTGATAGCAGTCTTCATGACATTAGAGGATCTCATGAGACTGATAGCAGTCTCCATGACACTAGAGGATCTCATGAGGCTGATAGCAGTCTCCATGACACTAGAGGATCTCATGAGGCTGATATCAGTCTCCATGACACTAGAGGATCTTATGAGACTGATAGCAGTCTCCATGACACTAGAGGATCTCACGAGACTGATAGCAGTCTCCATGACACTAGAGGAACTAATGAGACTGATAGCAGTCTCCATGACACTAGAGGATCAAATGAGACTGATAGCAGTCTCCATGACAGTAGAGGATCTCATGAGACTGATAGCAGTCTCCATGACACTAGAGGATATCACGAGACTGATTGCTTGGCTCGGAGTGTCACACCATAACACTCACGGCTATATGTGGGCTACCTTCAGTCAGTATCTCTCGCTTGTCTAATTAGACCTGTTATTTTTAGTCCGTTAGTATGTGTTTTATTGCCAATGTCAAGTTACGAATTCCGCAGAGTGGTTCTTCGCTCGTGTCATTGTGAGCGAAGGAGTCCGCAGTGAATGACCTATTCTGAACCTGCTAACTACAACTTCTTCTCTTCGGTTTGTCATCGGCCAGGCACTTACGCACGTATTTTGTTTTTTCGCTGCTGCGCTTTTTGCATCTTTGTCTGCGTCAGTATTTCCAGGGAAGTTGTGTCCAGGTACTCACAACATTTCTTATGAGTAGAGTATGAATTTGTAGACGTTTTACTATTTCCGATATTTGTGAGATTATGGGATGCATTTTCTTAACATTACTAAGGGAAATTAAAAACTTCGCGAATAAAAAAAATAATACGGTTTTTGGGGGAGATTGGATGGGTAATGTTGGAGAGCTAAGCATGCAAATGTAATGTTTTATTCACATGGAATGTTGTGTGATTTTATGACTCCGGGTACTTTTTAAACTAGCTTAAAGAGCCAAATAAAACACGATATTAAACCATCAACTCTCGTATGAAATCATTACGGGTTCTCTCGCCAATCAACGAGCCTTGAGCACAGCCAGTTGTAAGAACAAAAAAATGTTTTATTAAGTCTGCAAATGACTGTGCTCAAGATTCGTCCACCGACGAAAAAACCGGGCCGATTTTATATTAGAGTAGACGTTTGTATGTGGTGCTTTATGCGTCCTTTAAACCCGTTTGAAGAAGTACTGATCTTCCATGAAATCTCTGGAAACATTTTATTATGATTAACTGACATAGTCAAAGAACTTTATTTTCGTAGGGCTTAAGAGTGAAAATAGAGAGAATTTAAAGGGTTTGGAGAAAAGAGCCTTAAGTGAAGGAGAATATTATCTTTTCATATGGTGCTCGATAAATAACGGCTCCCGGTAGGCTCTAGACCCTCCATCGTCTCGGGATTAACTTCATCCTTTACAGCCCTTACAAATATATACAACAATTCGGGATCTTATTTTATCCACGCTATTATATACAAATCTATTTGAAAGCCTGATGATAGTTTATCTGCTGTAAGTGGGGATTAAGGGATGGTTTTGTTTTTCTTCCTCTGATATGTGCTTGTAGTTACAGATCAGCAGAAATGTTCGTAAATTTATATCTATCATAAGCCGATATAGAAGGTTTACTTATATAGAAAAATTTGATACATCCAAATTCTCCCTATGTGGGGATATTATTGTGGTAAGGATGTGTGAAATAGGAGAAGTATAATAGTTTTTATGAGTTCATGTTTATCTGGATGAGCCGTGGAGATGGTACAGAGAGTTAGCAGGTTGGATATATATCAGTACAAACTAATGCGTAAATAAGCAGGTTTTCCTCATTGTGAAACAAAACTTAGTCAGCCCCGGGCGGAGTTGTAATAATTGAGCAGGATGTCCTAATGGAAGAGCAACGCTAAACATAGCCAGTGGAGTACGAGTAAGAAGAGAACAGGCTGACCTCTAGTGGCAGAACATCATACAACTCCAGGTTGGAGGATTAAGCGGGCTGGTCTCAGGGTAGGACAGCACTGAACTTACTTGAGGTAAGTTAGAACGCTGGCCTTATGGTAGAAGAAAACAACGTACCCATGGAGGAGGTGCGAGAAGTAAGCAAGCTGTCCTTACGATAGAACAACACAACGTACCTGTGGAGTAACTGGGAGAAAAGAATATGCTGGCCTCGTGGTAGTACAACTCAACGCAGCCACTGGAGTAGGTAGAACAAGACTACGCGGCAACCAGAGTAGGTGGGAGAAGTGAAGTTGCAGGCCTCATGGTAAAACAACACATCGCAGCAACCAGAGTAGGTGGGAGAAGTGAGGATGCAGGCCTCATGGTAGAACAACACAACGCAGCAACCAGAGAAGGTTGGAGAAGTGAGGATGCAGGCCTCATGGTAACAACACAACGGAGCAACCAGAGTAGGTTGGAGCAGTGAGGATGCAAGCCTCGTGGTAGAACGAACCAACGCAGCAACCAGAGTAGGTGGGAGAAGTGAGGATGCAGGCCTTATGGTAGAACAACACAACGCAGCGACCAGAGTAGGTGGGAGAAGTGGGGAGGCTGGCCTCTTGGTAGAACAAGACTACGCAGCAATCAGAGTTGGTGGGAGAATTGGGAAGGCAGGCCTCTTGGTAAAACAAGACTACGCAATAACTAGAGTAGGTGGGAGACGTGGGGAGGCAGGCCTCTTGGTAGAACAACGCAACGCAGCAACCAGAGTAGGTGGGACAAGTGGGGAGGCTGGCCTCATGGTAGAACAACACATCGCAGCAACCAGAGTAGGTGGGAGAATTGAGGATGCAGGCCTCATGGTAGAACAACACAACGCAGCAACCAGAGTAAGTGGGAGAAGTGAGGATGCAGGCTTCATGGTAGAACAACACAACGCAGCAACCAGAGTAGGTGGGAAAAGTGGGGAGGCTGGCCTCATGGTAGAAAAAAACAACGCAGCAACCAGAGTAGGTGGGACAAGTGGGGAGGCTGGCCTCATGGTAGAACAACACATCGCAGCAACCAGAGTAGGTGGGAGAATTGAGGATGCAGGCCTCATGGTAGAACAACACAACGCAGCAACCAGAGTAAGTGGGAGAATTGAGGATGCAGGCCTCATGGTAGAACAACACAACGCAGCAACCAGAGTAAGTGGGAGAAGTGAGGATGCAGGCTTCATGGTAGAACAACACAACGCAGCAACCAGAGTAGGTGGGAAAAGTGGGGAGGCTGGCCTCATGGTAGAAAAAAACAACGCAGCAACCAGAGTAGGTGGGACAAGTGGGGAGGCTGGCCTCATGGTAGAACAACACATCGCAGCAACCAGAGTAGGTGGGAGAATTGAGGATGCAGGCCTCATGGTAGAACAACACAACGCAGCAACCAGAGTAAGTGGGAGAAGGGAGGATGCAGGCTTCATGGTAGAACAACACAACGCAGCAACCAGAGTAGGTGGGAAAAGTGGGGAGGCTGGCCTCATGGTAGAAAAAAACAACGCAGCAACCAGAGTAGGTGGGACAAGTGGGGAGGCTGGCCTCATGGTAGAACAACACATCGCAGCAACCAGAGTAGGTGGGAGAATTGAGGATGCAGGCCTCATGGTAGAACAACACAACGCAGCAACCAGAGTAGGTTGGAGAAGTGAGGATGCAGGCTTCATGGTAGAACAACACAACGCAGCAACCAGAGTAAGTGGGAGAAGTGAGGATGCAGGCTTCATGGTAGAACAACACAACGCAGCAACCAGAGTAGGTGGGAGAAGTGGGGAGGCTGGCCTCATGGTAGAACAACACAACGTAGCAACAAGAGTAGGTGGGAGAAGTGGAACATACACACGCAGTCCCATCCAAAGTACTGTCTACCCATTCTTATTTAACAATTACTTAAGGGGTCTCCCGTGGTCTAATGGCTAGCGCCTTGGATTCATAAGCGGGAGATGGTGGGTTCGATTCCCAACCTCCGGCAGGAATTTTATCATGCCACGGCTCGCTGGTAAAATTCCTCGCTGCACCCTGGATGTCGGCGCTAATGACCTAGATGTAGATGAGCCGTAAAAAAAAAAAAAAAAAAAAAAAAAAAAAAAAAAAAAAAAAAAAAAAAAAAAAAAAACAATTACTTAATGGACGACGGTCATGTCTCTGGCCTATTCAGGAAAGCTTCAAGTGAAGTTCCTAAGGTTTATGAGCCGTTTAATGCCATCCTTCAATGCTTCCGCAGGTAACGCATCTTTTGTGGTCGACCTTTTTTGTTATGTCCATATAGCAAGAAAAAGTAACTCGTTTTTATTTTGTTTACACCATCTAGAGTACTAATTGCAGAGATACGAGGTTGTCAGGACCAAGTTAAATTTCTTTTCCCCAATAATTATCATCCACGACCTATGATCTTGGCTGAAGAACTTTTCCCAAATTAACATAATCATATGATTTCCACGAGCAAAATTAGTAGGGAACATTATTTACAACAATTTATTGTATAACATTATTTACTTGTTTTATGTTCTTACTTTTAGGAAAGAATCAGATGGATATTACCGCAGAATATTGCTTGAAGTTGTTAGAGAAACGAGTTCGAGAAGCTCTGAAAGGAATGGGTCGTGAAGTTCCGAGTGAACCTTACTTCAGGACTAAGACGAAGAAAGACACTTCCTTCAAAAGAACCATTGTATGAGGTAAATATTTCTGATATTCATACAAGCTCCTAGCTGGTGATATGCAATAACACCGAGTATCTGATGATGGCACACTTGTGCTGAATAAAACAATAAGTATTTTGAAAAGAGGAATTATTTCATCTTCTGGAACTAAGAATCCCCACTACTGGCTAAGTCGGTATATCCGTAATATATATATATATATATATATATATATATATATATATATATGGGGGCGAGGTTAGCTCAGTGGTAGAGCATTGGACTAACAAGCTGGAGGACCTGAGTTCAAATCCCGAGCTAGCACTAAAGATTTTTTCTTCTAGTGTCTTCGTTCATGGGTTCGATTCGGCCTCCTTGACCGTCCCTAGGCCAACCCAGCCTTTAATTAATTTAATAATGGGTACCTTGGTACTCTAGCAGTTGAAGTGGCAAGGGGAAAATCAGGCGGCCGGAGCATAGTATGACCACACTATCTCCCTAGTGTGCCGTATGGCCATGAATCAGATACCTTTATAGTATCTGCCCCTCGGGGCCCTCTTGGCGTGTTACGGGACTCATTTTATATGTATATGTATATATATATATATATATATATATATATATATATATATATATATATATATATATATACATATATATATGTATATATATAATTGAGTAAATGCACTAAAACTTGTCGATACACTCATATGATTTCTATTTGAAGCTTTGCTTGTAGGAATCCCGAATTCCAAAACCCACTTTGACGGAGGTTGAATTCTTTCTCAGCACGTTCTTAGACCCCTCTTCTCTCCCGTTCTTACCCTTTCTTAGCTTTGTTCATGCTTGCTCATCCTCTATCCAGCTCTAATGCAATCCCCTCCATCTCCAGGGTCTGGACTTAGCTTCCTTCTTTCAGTATATTCTTCGAGTAATAAAAATAACCATTTACATTATAAAAAAGGCCGTCACGCAGGGGCTGCATAACTAAGCACTTTCCTTAGAATTACATATCTCCTGTTTAGCTCTTGTCAATTTCGATCGTGTGTGTGGGTTCCATGCGAGTCTGCTGTCTAGTAGAAGTCCCAGGTAACGCACCTAATTCGATGTTGGAAGTTGGCTGATGCAAATGAATACAGGAGGGCAGGCGCTCCTATTAAGAGTGAATGTAACATGAAAGCACTTTACTGGGTTCAATTTAATTTTCCCCAAGTTGCACCATTTCTCGACAGACTCAAGGTCCTCCTGCAATTGTTGGGAAGCTGTAGAGGGATCAGGGGAAGAGGGAAATATGGCTGTATCATCGGCGTAGGTCATAATATGTGTAGTCGGGTGGGTAGGAAACGTCATGATTTAAAATGTGTATAATAATTAATGAGTTAAGAATTGATTAGTCATTTAAAGAAGATAATTGTTTGCTAATATAAAACTTATATTGCAGATAGTATTCCTGGAAGGGCATTCCATCAACATTTATGCTGGCAGGCGTTTCGGAAACGTCACTCAGCATATCTACCCCAGCAGCTGAAGTAGTATCGATTGAAGACATTCGGAAACATCACTCAGCATATCTACCCCAGCAGCTGAAGTAGTATCGATTGAAGACATTCGGAAACATCACTCAGCATATCTACCCCAGCAGCTGAAGTAGTATCGATTGAAGACATTCGGAAACATCACTCAGCATATCTACCCCAGCAGCTGAAGTAGTATCGATTGAAGACATTCGGAAACATCACTCAGCATATCTACCCCCGCAGCTGAAGTAGTATCGATTGAAGACATTCGGAAACATCACTCAGCATATCTACCCCAGCAGCTGAAGTAGTATCGATTGAAGACATTCGGAAACATCACTCAGCATATCTACCCCAGCAGCTGAAGTAGTATCGATTGAAGACATTCGGAAACATCACTCAGCATATCTACCCCAGCAGCTGAAGTAGTATCGATTGAAGACATTCGGAAACATCACTCAGCATATCTACCCCAGCAGCTGAAGTAGTATCGATTGAAGACATTCGGAAACATCACTCAGCATATCTACCCCAGCAGCTGAAGTAGTATCGATTGAAGACATTCGGAAACATCACTCAGCATATCTACCCCCGCAGCTGAAGTAGTATCGATTGAAGACATTCGGAAACATCACTCAGCATATCTACCCCAGCAGCTGAAGTAGTATCGATTGAAGACATTCGGAAACATCACTCAGCATATCTACCCCAGCAGCTGAAGTAGTATCGATTGAAGACATTCGGAAACATCACTCAGCATATCTACCCCAGCAGCTGAAGTAGTATCGATTGAAGACATTCGGAAACATCACTCAGCATATCTACCCCAGCAGCTGAAGTAGTATCGATTGAAGACATTCGGAAACATCACTCAGCATATCTACCCCAGCAGCTGAAGTAGTATCTATTGAAGACATTCGGAAACATCACTCAGCATATCTACCCCAGCAGCTGAAGTAGTATCTATTGAAGACATTCGGAAACATCACTCAGCATATCTACCCCAGCAGCTGAAGTAGTATCGATTGAAGACATTCGGAAACATCACTCAATATATCTACCCCAGCAGCTGAAGTAGTATCGATTGAAGACATTCGGAAACATCACTCAGCATATCTACCCCAGCAGCTGAAGTAGTATCGATTGAAGACATTCGGAAACATCACTCAGCATATCTACCCCAGCAGCTGAAGTAGTATCGATTGAAGACATTCGGAAACATCACTCAGCATATCTACCCCAGCAGCTGAAGTAGTATCGATTGAAGACATTCGGAAACATCACTCAGCATATCTACCCCAGCAGCTGAAGTAGTATCGATTGAAGACATTCGGAAACATCACTCAGCATGTCTACCCCAGCAGCTGAAGTAGTATCGATTGAAGACATTCGGAAACATCACTCAGCATATCTACCCCAGCAGCTGAAGTAGTATCGATTGAAGACATTCGGAAACATCACTCAGCATATCTACCCCAGCAGCTGAAGTAGTATCGATTGAAGACATTCGGAAACATCACTCAGCATATCTACCCCAGCAGCTGAAGTAGTATCGATTGAAGACATTCGGAAACATCACTCAGCATATCTACCCCAGCAGCTGAAGTAGTATCGATTGAAGACATTTAATTGCATTGGAATGAGAATGTACCATTATAATTGTCTTGTTATATATCACAAGGAAGATTAAAAATAATGTAAACAATTAATAAATATAATTTATTAATTATTGCTCAACAAAACTTTTGTTAAACTTATTCTGAAGATTTTTAATTAATTTCTTTTTAAGTATCCGCAAATAAGGAGATTCGATCCGTACAATGTCATCAAGTTGCACTTAAACAACTACACAGTAAACTCAAACAAGTAGGAAATATTTGAACTGATATTCACGATTCTAAGTACCCAAGCCGAAAATTTATTTGAAAAACTATTTTTGTCGAAAACAGTTAAAGATATCACCTTGAAAATGGTTTCATTCCTTTCCCTATGTTAGAGAACCTATTAAAAGAGTACCAGCCGGGTTGCCTGTAACAATAGACAGTTCGCACCAGTTCCTGAGTAGAACGCCCAGATGTTTGCCAAAGGTAGGTCAGCCCAAAATCCCCCCCCCCAAATTAATAGTAGTCACTCTAAATAGCTCTCTCTCGCCATCTTGTCTCTCATCTTATGATAGCGGTGTTTTATGGTATTTATGTATGTAACAGTAATATTAGTTTAAATTAAAGGCTTGAAACGGAATACCGCTTCTAATTTACAAATTATCTATCTCTCTAAATCCAGTCCTTGCTAATCGGCCCCTTAAACAAACACAAATATATACAGGGTTGCCCAGATAAGCGGGACACAAGATAAATAACTTCTAAACGGTTTGAGATATCACCATTTTTAAAGGGGCAAAGTTGTAGTTCTCGTTAAAATCTATAAAATGAGAAAATAACTCTTCTAAGGGCTCAATTAGGCCGTTGAAGGGAAGGGTTTCCTCTTTATCCATATCAATCAATCAATATTTACTGTATTTTGTCAATTTCAATTACAATTTACATGGAGTCTGGTTATATTATATATAAACAGTAGTGGTGTATAAACAATAATTTAAAAAAATAAATAAATAAATAATAAGAGAAAATCAACAAATACCTATTCAACAGAAAAACACTATATAAAATAATAGTAATAATAAATGGAAAATTTTCTCTGGCACAAATGGATATTGAAAAAAAAAATATGTATATATTCCGCTTCGAATGATCATAAATATAAAACCTTCACTTTACACAGCACTAATCACTTTCATTAATAGTCATGTTGGCAAAGAAGTGTCATAATGTTCCTTCATCTTTTCCAGTTTGAAGGTGCAATGATTGAGTCTCTAATTTTCTGAGTATCATTTCAAAGAACAATTTCTTTTGTTGTTCAAGATTTCATATAAATACTTTTCAATCCTCCTTGATATTTGCAAACTGTTTAATTCGTTGATTTTTGTTTTTTGTTGTCAGTTGGCTATGTTTCCAAAAAGCATTATATATCTCTACTTTTATAAAATGTGTTGTTGAAGTTGAGATGTCGACTAACAAAATTCTAAAATCCTTTACATTCCAAGAAAAGTCGTTTATTCCTATTGGTCGCTGGGCTTGGATCCGTTGAGGCAGTAGAGTATGCTTCGGTTATGGAATCAACATCTACCTGGACTCTTGAGAGATTTTGTACGACGTCGAAATGGCAGCTTTTCCAGCTTGGCTGAAGCCCGTTCCGCTACGACATTGTCCTCAGTCTCCTCATAGGCCTTCTTCATGAGACTACTCGTGTCGTCAGCCGCTGATGATTCCTTCATCTCCTCGCTAGGCTTTGCTGTTCCGTTAGTTTTCATTAAATCCTTATTCCTCTCCAGGTCTTCAAGAGAGTAGAGCAGTCCATTCATTAATAGCTTATTCCTTCTCATGACTGCATGAATATTTTTCTCTCTGGCTTTCGCCAGATATGGTATAAGTTGTCTTCGTTTGCATCTTATCTCTTTAGGTTGGTCGTCTGAAAAACTTAAACCATGCTTTCGAACGAAGTATTTCGTATTTTCGCCAAGATGAATTAAATCGGACAAGAACTGGCCTAGTTTTACCTTCAAACCTACGTCCCAGTCTAATGGTATAATCCACTATCAATGTTCTGTACCCCTACAGAGAAAGTTTTTCCTCGATGAACTGGACAAAACCACCAACAAGGCTGAGAGGAGTCTCGTCCTTGCTTTCAGGAACATTATACAAAATTCGATTTTTTCTTCTTCACTGGGTGTCCTGTTCCTCGATTATTTTACTAAGATTTTGAATTTCCGTTACTAAACCTTTTTGAGCTGAGTCTAGGGCCGGGACTCGTTCTTTGGTTTTCTCGAGTTCCTCTTAATATACTTTAGCTTCCTCGTTGCTCTTTTTTATGTCCTTGTGAATCAGAGCTAACATTTTGAAAACATCGTCTAGTGAAGGGCCTGGTTTGCTTTGAAAATCGTTATCCATTTTGAAAGTATTAATTACAAATAGAAGTAGTAAAGCTGAGAAAGAGATAAGTTGTTCAGGATTAGGAATGTAGTATATAAGAAAGAGGATAAGTCATTGCCTCTCGGGCAGGAGGCAAAGCCGTGTTGTTCTATTTAGACAGTGAAGAAATAGCAATCGAAACTTTGCTGGAAATCGCGAGTGTAGAAATAAATGACGTTATAACAATGACGCCATCAAGAAAAAATGGCGACGAGTTTTCAAGCACCACGTTTTCTTCCATGTAGCAGACAGAAATTTAATAATCAGTTTTTTTCGGTATTTTCTTTTTCTAATGTGGAGTTCGTAAAAGCTTACCATCGAAACGTCATTCAGAGATGAAACTGGAGAACATATGTATCAAAAACAAGTTAAGAAAGTACACATTTGGATGAAGCTTTAATCTAGCGTATTTTTTTTTTTTCTTTTTTTTTATAATTTATTTATGAGCACCCCGCATTGACAGCGTTTCGCTCATTTTTAGCGTAAATTAAAAACATACAAACTTTACCCATATTTTGCATTACATTTTTAACATGTACTAACAAAACAAGGAAGAACCGTGCAAACGGGGTTTCGATGCGTCAAGTAGTTATCTGTAAAGATACGTTTTCATTTGCATGTATGTCTCATCTGAAATTCCAAAAAAAGGCACTTGAGATTATTTAAATAGTATTTTTGTTAATGATGGGCTAATTCAGCTTAGGAGAATGTGCTCAGCATTAAAAATGGTATTTATTGCAACAACAACAAAAAAATAAATAAATAAAATAATTCATTATTTGTGATCTGTAATTTTGGCAACTCTTATGCCTAAAGCTCCAATTTTTATGTATTTTCTTTTTTAGTTTACACTCATGGGAATCGTTTTGTTGAGTGCTGAACACATTCGCCTATGCTGAATTGCCCCTCCCTTAACAAAAATACTATTTAAATAAATTCAAGTGCCTTTTTTTTTAAATTTCAGATGAGGAATACATGCAAATGAAAATACATTTTTACAGAGAACTACTTGACGCATGGTTTGCACGGTTCTTCCTTGTTTTGTTAGTACATTTTAAAAATATAATGCAAAATATGGGAGAAGACCCTTCCCTTCAAAGGCCTGTTTGAGCCCTTAGAAGTGTTATTTTCTCATTTCCGAGGCACCATTTTATAGATCTCGACGGGATTTACAACTTTGCTTCTATGAAAAATGTTGATATCTCAAACCGTTTAGTAGTTATATCTCTTGTGGACCGCTTATCTGGGCCACCCTGTATATATTTCTACATGTATAAATAAATATACAAATTTCATCCAACGATATTTTTGTGATATTGGATCTAAAATGTGGACGTTTGTAGCCGGCACTTCCGGCTTGCGCCATCACCGGTTCGACGTTTGAAGTAGGTTCACTCTATATATAGGGAGGGAGGAAACGCACTAAAATGGTTGCATTTAATTATAGCACACATCTTCTGCATACACTCCTGTAGAACATGTCCAATACATGGTTTTACCAATTACAGTTGGCTGTGGATGACTAAAGAGTGTATTCAACACACTCCAATTCTAAACGTATAACGAACTAGCAAGAGAAATACCTACAAACCGTATAGTATCCCTGTAATTACAAGTGTAATAGAAACAGGAGTGTTTGGAGGGAGGGTTGGAAATTAAAACTGTTCCTAAATCGCCGACGGTCACCACTCAGGATTAATAATTCCCTTTATCACAATCATTCCAGCTAGCAGAGTTTTTGTTGGTTTGCTTTATATTCAATCTAAATTTAAATAACAATTATTTATAAACGAAAATAATTTTATTATTCAGGATACATACATTTGTAATTGTTTTGTGGAAGAACAATCCAATATTGTTCAATATTCATCTATTTAATATTCATGTAAGACCTACAGGTTTGAAGTCAATATGAGGAATTTTCTAAAGCATTTAAAGGAATAAATTATTTTCCTAATTATTAACGTTCGAGTTATCTTTATATCTTTGTGATTAATACAGTAGCCTAGAAGGAGGTGCTTTTAGCTTAAGGCCTCGTACAATTAGATGTGGGCATCATACATGTAGATCATATTAAATAAATGATGAATAGTATGCAGTAAATGTGTTTTGTTCTATTTGCGAAATAAAATTACTTTACTCCCCCCCCCCTCTCTCTCTCGCTCTCTCTCTCACTCTCTGAGAAAATGCTTAAAACATTTATTTTTGTTTTAATTGACCACAATTTACCCAGGCAAAGTATCCTTTCTTGGCCTTCAACACTTACTAACAAATTAGCCATGGTAATGAAATAATGCATCTTTTCTGAGGGTCCCATCTAACTAACCAAAAAAAATGTTCGTGTGAGGCGTTAACATTAAAAATAAAAAAACCTTTATTTCGTGATAATTTATTTGTTTGGGTGGCTGCTGTGAATTTGGGTTGAGAAATGTTTGCACAAGGTACATGATAACTTATAGGAAATTTAATGCAGATTTCAAAAATGTCATAAGAATTTTCCCTATGGCTTGATCGACAAATAGCTCAAAAATGGTTATAAACTAGCGTTTAAGGGGTCTCCCGTAGTCTAGTGGCTAGCGCGCTGGATTCATAAGCGGGAGATGGTGGGTTCGATTCCCACCTCCGGCAGGAATTTTCTCATCTCAAGGCTCGCTGGGAAAATTCCTCGCTGCACCCTGGATGTCGGCGCTAATGACCTAGAAGTAGATGCGCCGTAAAAAGAAAAAAAAAAAAAAAAAAAAAAAAAACTAGCGTTTAGACCCAAAACATGGAAACGCCTATATCTAGGGAAATAATGCTAGTATAAACATGGAAACGCCTATATCTAGGGAAATAATGCTAGTATAAACATGGAAACGCCTATATCTAGGGAAATAATGCTAGTATAAATTTCTCCTTTGTGGCATTCATCTACACTTTAGTAGGTGTACACACGTCTCAAGTATGGCGATTTCCTTCGGGACCACCCTCCCTTATTATATATTATATATATAATATTTGTATTTGAAGGGCACATCTCTCGTCTGCGACATGTCAACGCCATGAGCGGGTTTTGCTGTCTATAGGAAGGGAGAAGGCACGTTAAAATGTAATGTCATTCCGAGTTCGATTACTATTGATGAATGTGATCATATTTCTCTGTAGGAAACATTTTTTCTGCTAGGTTATTAGTGCAATGACTTCTTAATTTGTATTCCTTCTGGATGTAAATTAAATAGTCGATAGCCTTTTTATTGTGGAAGATCCTTCAACTCTAGCAATACGGTCAAGGGTAAAATCGACAATTCGCAAGTAAGTTGAATGTTTAATGGCTTCGAATGGTTTATCCCTCAGATAACGTTCGAACCTAGTAAGTCATTGTTGTATTTGTAATGTATTAGTAATTATACAATGGCGTCAACTACTTGCATATTTATTTGTAATGTATTAGTAATTATACAATGGTGTCAACTACTTGCATATTTATTTGTAATGTATTAGTAATTATACAATGGTGTCAACTACTTGCATATTTATTTCAGTAACTTACATTACCATGACAATATAAGTTTCTTCCAATGTTCCAAGCATTGCTTATGAAAGAGTTCCTTTAATTTTAAATAGAGGAGCTTATATTACTACAAATATCCTAGTTTACCAGGAAGTCTGTTAAAGCAAAACCGTAGTCGATATGATTTTGTTTCCCGTAAATATTGCCGAAAACCAAAGTTCTCGTGGTTAACAAACTTGTTCCTTAAAATGTCTAGTCATAACTGAATGCCTTAAAAGATAAATCAATGAAAATTTGGAAAACACAAAATGTGACATATATCATAAATGAAAACATTTCCAATCGTTTCTTTCAGTTACTTTTTATTGCTTCGGGACTGCACAATGGAATCTTACAGTCAATAAAAAAAGAATAATTTTTTATTTCCTCACAAAAGGTATTTGAAAGTAGCAAAACTACACTCCACATTTTTTTGATAAAAGGGAGCCAATCGTTCAATTTATCTCTCAATAAACCTCCATTTCATTTGCATAAATTTAATGCTTGTTAAATGTAGAATGTTTCATGTAAGTATTAAATCTCCATCAGGGACCTGATGAAAAAATCCGCAAGAAACCTCTGATTCATCGAGAAAAACGTGCAAAGAAGTGCAGTATTGGGCGTCCAAAAAGTATCATTTGTCAATTGATTTAGTGAATTGAATCTCCGTTTTTTAAAATTAAATTTTGTCTATTTTATGATGACATGATTAGAATTTAATTATCTTGAACAGTTTTTGAGCAATCCGTTCTTATTCGATAAAAAACATGACTACGTTAATAAAAAAAAACAGAAAATTTGATATAATTGCTTTTCCCTTCGGAATCGGACCATACTTCTAATAACGTTTTTTGTTTTTTGCCCAACCTCCTAGAGTTTGGCTACTTAGACCTGAATCACACAGTTTATATATATATATATATATATATATATATATATATATATATATATATATATATATATATATATTTAAATATTTCGCAGGAATCCCATTCTGCTACTGCGTTTTTATCAAGTTATTACGAACTAACAAATACTTTAAAAAACGTTATAAAAAAATCTGCCTACAAGCTGAGCTAAATATCCCTTTTGTAAAAGAAATAATCCCTACTTGCTTCTTATCTTTCCAAAGTATAATCCATCGTCCTAATCTTGCAGCCCAATTGTTATCCAGCACCAATCATCCTTCTTCTCCGCCAAGATGTCTTAAGAGAAAGTGACCCAGAGATCATCTAAGGCAGTGCAGTGCCGTGGAGTGGCTTGATAAAAAATCAGTGTAATTATATTAATCCCGAAAAAAACATAAATGTGAAATAGAGGCCAAGTTCCTCCCCCCACAAAGAAACACTCCCTTCCCCCAAAAGCGAGAAATGTCTCCTCCTAAAACCCCCAAAAAACGCCTTACCATCCTACACTCCAAAAAAAGTAGTATGAGTTGGTGTATTAAGTGTACCATATTTTCAACCAGAAATATTTGAGATGATACAAGAAAGAAATGTCCAAGTTCATTACTTAGAAGACCTCATAGTTACTTACTAAGAACATTAAAGACACTTCAACTGACCTTTAAAAACAACAATAAAAATACTCATGGAGGGTTAAAGGTACTGGAGGGTTGAAACATTTAGTATTGGAAGGAATTGCCGGGAAACCCTACGGCCCACAATCCTCAGGTATTCCAAGGAAAACCCCTACCACGCCTACAGTGACGAGTGGTGTTCTACCCTTTCACGCGTTACTCAGTTATAGCTTGTAACCCTTTCGAAGAGGTTGCTGGCGCACGCAATGCTCCGACGATCAATGCAAGAATCTTGCATTTCAGCTGATGAATGGACATTTGCAGTCCAGAGCAAGTATTCTGTCACTTCCTTCCGATAAAAAACAATTTTTGTTAAGAGAATTCCCAAGAAACAAGAAGCAACAATGGTTTGTGGACGACAAAAAATATAAACACCAAAATAACGTGTAATACATGTAATAAATTTGTATGTAAAGCTTGAACCAATTTGCTATTAAATCCAGTAAAAGGGGACAGGAGCCAGATTTGTCTGAATAGATCGTAATAATTACATTCTTAGCATTTAATGTTTAATATACACATTAAAATTTTTAGTCTTATTGTAAATTAAGTAATTTTTTAAATAAAAGAAGTTATATGCAATGAACTTGTTTTAAAAGATTAAATGAGCTTATTTACATTACCATTTACATATCCGTCTAAAATAATGACTTACCTACAATAATTAATATAAAGTGATAAAAAAATAAATAAATAGACGTTTAAAACACGATAACACGATAATAAAGACGATGACGCACTAAGTGCGCCGCGCGACTCCCCGTGTTCCAACCGTGGGCGCGACTGCTGGAAGGTTAAGCATTAGGGGAAGCAACTTTTATGGCTTGTTCGATTTTTTTTTCGTTTATACCATTATATATTTTAGTAGTACCTAGCTGGATGAATCGTAAATTTTAGAGTCAATTCGTATTTGTTACATTGTTCTTAGAGGGTGTATTTGGTGGGTGTTTTCGTTGGAACCACTACAAAGGGCAAACAGAGCTAGTAGAATGGGCACACACTTTGCCAAGAGTCGAGTGCCCTGCATCCAGAGTGGGACTCCAATTAAATTTACTTCCTCGATAGAGCTCTAGGCTCTCGCTCTAGGCTTTTGTCCAATCTCGTTTTTTAGCGTGTTTCCTCTCCTTACTATACTGATGTGACCGTTCCCGGAATGTTTTCTGAACAATTTAGTAAAAATCAAAAATTCGTTAAAAGTTACAAATTTAAATATAATTACTACCATTAGCGATAACCTCTTTCCAACGAATCGTACATTCCACAATATCTTTTTTCCCCAAAATCGGTGTCCTGATGCTCTAAGGGTGCGTTTACATCTGACTCTTTTCGCTGGCTCTATATGTCAGGTGTTGGATAGATATTCTCTTGCAAGTTTACATACTGACAGAAGTAGCTACACATTTATGTAATGGATATGTATACGACAGTCCTGGATTTGTTGAAGATTGCGATAAATGTGTGTGTATATATATATATATATATATATATATATATATATATATATATATATATATATATATATACGTGTGTATATATATATATATGTATGTATATATATATATATATATATATATATATATATATATATATATATACATATATTGATTAACCCTTCGAGTTAAAGGATGACTTTGGAGATTTTTTGATAATAATTAAATTAAAAAGCGATAATTGGCTACACACACACACACACACACACACACACACATAAATATAATGAAATGAATGAATGAAAAAAAAATACTTTATCCTGGGACTTCGTCCCATAAGAATAAAAAATAAATACATATGGTTGAATAAACAAATTTAACTTAAAAATGTAACTAAACATAAACAACAAACAAAAACAGAAAAAACGAATACAAATATTATTAGTAAAGCCTTAAATAATAAAATAAAATATAAGTTGATACGTACATAAATTATAAAAATAAAATAGTGATTACGGAGGGATTGTAGAGTACTGGACCAAGAACAGGATGAGAGATTGGGGCAATGATGAAAAATATTCAGAGGGGGATGAGAATATAATTAAATAGTTCAAAATAAATAATTAAATAAACATAAAAAAAATGGGGGCTATAAAAGGAAATGAATAAAAAATAAATGCATAAACAAGAGAAGAAAAAAAGTCCGACTCGCAGGAACTGCAGCATCTTAGCGCGGTTCCGTTCATGTCCCTAGTGCCATTTGATAAGCTTAGAAAAAAAATAAACTTATTTTTTTTATATATCTTGTGAAAATTGTCAAAATCCTCTCGAACATCTCGAATAAAAGTGATATTAAGGCGTCAGGGACACCGACAGTAGCTAACTTTTACACAGAAGCGGAAATTACAGAATCTGGCTCTCATTCTAAAGCAAAGCTCTATAAATCAATACAAAATATGCCTAATAAAGCCTTTCTAGAGGATACAGAAGCATGGGCGTATATGAGGGGGGGGGCTGAGGGGACTGCAGCCCCTCCCGAAATTTTGAATTGATGATAAAAACTTCTCGTAAAACCCTTAAAAATAAATTAAATAAGATCACTTAGTTCATAAAACATATTTTATTTTACGTGTAATAGCGTTTTAGTTGCCTGAAACTATTCCAAGCTCTAAATATTTAGTATTCCATACCCTGGAAATGATCTCAGCCCCCCCCCCCGAAATTGTTTTTATATACGCCCATGTACAGAAGGATCAAGAAGAAGTACACAAGATTGAGTAGAATACCCAGCCTAATATAGCCTATATAAAATAATATGTTGAATAAAACCTATCTAGTAAATACACAAGGACAAATAAAAGTCTTGACGAATAACAAATCAAGAAAAAAAACTTTATTTAACAAAATAAAACAAAGTTTAGTTGCCCAACTACAATAGAATAATATACCTAATTAAGTCTATGGAGTAGACACAAATGGACCAAAAACAAGTCTTGTGGAATATTGTTTTTTTTTTCTAATTAAATACTTTTTATCAATATTTAGTATATAACCTTTGTTGAAAACTATTGATTGCTAATTGATGAATCGGTTTACAACTAAGTAGTCTTTATCAATATTTAGTATATAACCTTATGTTTGGATCTGAGTTTTTGGGGTGCTCTCCGCCTAGGCTTTGTATTTGTGTCGGCAGATACCTGGGGTATATTTACAGCTCTTGAGGATTAACTCTTAGCAGGTAAATTTCCTGCGGCCCCCTGGTTTCTACGGGCATTGAACTTTAGGAGGATTGGATTTAGGACTTAATATACGTATGTAGACTAAATCATAGCAAGAAGTAATCCTCCGTCGTCGGTTCTTAATTATGTAGAGTCGCTAATGTTATCCAATCTTAGATACATCGTATTTAAAATCCACAGCAAAAACACGACATTTCATCAGAATCCCCTGCTGAATAAAACTTATATAGAATAATATGCAAAATAAAGCCTATCTAGTGGATAAAAATAGAGGAAAAAAGCCGTTCGTGGTGGTAGAAAATCTTAAACGTATTTCGCTCAGAAATCTCCGAAATATTGTCACTAATTTTACGTATCCTGTTTTATAGCCAAATAGATTAATATTCTATAATCAATAAGAAAAACCTACTAACAATAAAAAACTATGGGTAACAGATGAAAATAGGGAATACCAAGAATAATTCTAAAGAACGAAATCAACACCAGTACTGTCACATCTAGATATTCATACGGCATCTTCGAATTCTAACAAACAAAATATTGATTCTAATTATACGTATCCTGTTTCATTGACAAATACATTTGACTACTATAAGCAATTAAAAACACTAGGGAATATGCCAAAGAACTCGGAGTAGGAGCCTCGACAGTTTCAAGACATTTGAAGGAAATCGAAAAATCCAAAACTGACATTTCATACGGTATTTCTCCGATTGACATCGCCTAATCAAAACTTTCATTAGAACCTTTTTTGTAGAGCATTTAGTAAGCTTTCTAATGGTATTCTTCCGTTTCCCAAATTCTCAACCTTTTTCGAGATATTAAGGAAAGTATACAAAGTTACCAAAACTTTTTTATGCCTGTTAATAAAATATTTTATTCTAACCCTTCCTTAACTCCAAACGCAACCAAAATTTCAACATATTAGTTTTAATGAAAGTAGAACATGCAGTAAATGTTTCAACTGAATCCCTTGATTCTAAGTACCCAAACCAAAAACGGCATTCAAAAATTATTTTTTCAGTTTTCTCGAAAACGGTTAAAGCTATCGCCTTGAAAATGGTTCCATTCGTTTTCCTAGCCCAAGAAGCCTATAAAAAGAGTACTTACAAGCTTATGAACTCAAAAACGTAAGCGTTACGATTTTTTTTGCGCGAATTTCGCCCCAAACGCCATCTTCCAGTGGGCGGATTTTGCTGGTTAACGAACTTGACCTTTCAAATTGGACGACAGATTTTTGCACCAAATTCCATCAAAATCGGACCATCAGGGAAGCCAGAAATGAGTGAACAGACACATATATATATATATATATATATATATACATATATATATATATATAAATAAATAAATATATACATATATATATATACAAATTTGAACCACCGTTATTTTCGGTCTCTAGGGGTTCTGAAACGCGAAATTTTCCTGTCGGCACTTCCGGATTGTTTCATTGTATCAACCTTATAAGCGGGGTTCCTCCCTATGGGGGAGGGAGGAACCGCGCTAATAAAAAGCAATAAAAAACCAAGGGAAAGAGACAAAAATTACAAAAAGAACGACAAAAACCCGTTCATAAGAACAAAACAGACGTATTTGAAGTTTTAAGCATTTATTTCTCCGATTGACATAACCTAATCAAAAATAGTTTTAGAATCATTTTAGTAGAGAATTTAGTAAGCTTTCAAATAGTTTCAATCCACTTACCACGATTTCCCAACCGTGTTCGAGATATTAATGAAAGTATACGAAGTTTCCAAAACTTTTCATATCTGTTCATAAAATATTTTATTCTAACCCTTCCTTAACTCCAAACGTAACATAACTTTCAACATATTAGTTTTAATGAAAGTAGAACATGCAGATAATGTTTCAACTGAATCCCGTTATTCTAAGTACCCAAACCAAAAACGGTATTCAAAAACTATTTTTCCAATTTTCTCGACAACGGTTAAGGCTATTGCCTTGAAAATGGTTTCATTCGTTTTCCTAGCCCAAGAAGCCTATAAAAAGAGTACTTACAAGCTTATGAACTCAAAAACGTAAGCGTTACGATTTTTTTTGCGCGAATTTCGCCCCTAACGCCATCTTCCAGTGGGCGGATTTTGCTGGTTAACGAACTTGACCTTTCAAATTGGACGACAGATTTTTGTACCAAATTTCATCAAAATCGGACCATTCGTCTTCTATTTAGAGAGCGAACAGACAAATATATATATATATATATATATATATATATATATATATATATATATATATATATATAAATAAATATATACATATATATATATATACAAATTTGAACCACCGTTATTTTCGGTTTCTAGGGGTTCTGAAACGCAAAATTTTCTAGTCGGCACTTCCGGATTGTTTCATTGTATCAACCTTATAAGCGGGGTTCCTCCCTATGGGGGAGGGAGGAACCGCGCTAAAAAGAAAAAACATACAAATTGTACAAAGAAAAAAAATTGTAATCTTACCACAAACAAGAAAAACAAGTGTGGACTTAATTAAACGGAGAAAACATCAGCATAATTTACATAACTAAAATGGTCTTGCCTGGTGGTCAAAACTTAAGAAGCGTCTTCCTGGGAGGATAGGAGAAAAGCAAAGAAAGCAAGGCGGGATTTAAATACAGGTAAGGAAGGAGAGTGTCGAATCGAATGAGGGATAGAGTTCCAGAAGGAGGAGGCTCGTTAGATGAAGGAACGGCCGAAGAAGGTTGTTTTATGATTATATATACCTATATATATATATATATATATATATATATATATATATATATATATATATATATATATATACAGGGCGTCCGAATGACAAAACTTCAGGAGCGTGTAGGGGACCGAAAATCTAACATAATAAGTCTTTTAGAGATTTTCTTGTTTTTGCTTCGTTTTGGAGCAAATAGCTAGAAACAAAACAAGTTTTCATTATTCTACTTATTCTTTTACGTCTATTTAATGTTTATGTTGCTCAAAATGTTTATTGACCCCGGATAAACTTTTTGCTTCAAGATTCCCCATACGAAGAAATCTATGGGTGTCACCTCAGGTGACCGGGGAGTCCAAGGTACTATTCCTCCACGTCCAATCCATCTTTGTGGATAATTCCTGTTCATCCAAGCTCGAGGAGTTCTGCTACAATGAGCTAGACATCCGTCGAGTTGGAACGACATTTCACTCCGCTGCTATAAGGAAACGTCTTCTGAATAATTAGAAAAGTTGTCCTCCAAAAAATGCTTAAATGTGATTACATTCAGTCTTTCGGGTAAAAAATACGATCCCACCAGTAATGGTCCTAAATTCCAAGACAAATGTTTTTACGAAATTTATGCTGAAACCTATCCTCTTTAATAGCTATGGGATTTTCATGACACCATACATGATAATTTCTTTGCTTAACGATTCCTCCTCTTGGAAAGGTAGGTTTATCAGTCCATATTATTTAAATGAAATAAATTGACATTGCAAATTGATTCAATTACCAAAATGCCATCGCTTGACATTGAGGGTGGTCCATTTGGAACCAAATACGGGATTACTGGTAAGTCGACCCACATCCAACGCGAGATGATAGTTTTGGTCAAAACAAACAATTTTAAGCCCATGCTGCCTTATCCAAAAGTTACCCGTTTTCATGATATTTAATATTTTATTTATTTTTTTTAAAGTAACTGTTGTTTGGTTTTGGGTATTTCTGGTATTTGAGCTTAAAGTGTTAATTGTTTTTTTATTTAATTCATTCAGAATAAACTCTTAATTGAATAAAACTCTCACATTTCTACAAAACAACGGATGTCACGATCCAATAACTAAAATGTACATGATTTTTTTTTCCTAGAACCTGTAACTTTAACTCTATGTCTCTTTAAAAATATATTAGTAGCTATTCCTGCAAGTTATACTAAAAAATTCTCGTAAAATGTTTATAATTCTTAGAAAAAACTTATAAAAACAGAGAAAACGTAGTGCCACTAAAGAAAAATGCGTTACAAGAAAACTGAAAGAATTCAAAGAGATCGAGTAGAAGTTACAGGAAACAAATAATGTAAATTTTAGGTTTCGGTTCGTTCTATCTGTTGTCTCGTAAAAATATGATAGTTTTATTTAATTAATAGTTTATTCTGAATGTCTTAAATATAAAAACAATAAAAACTCTCAGCTCAAATTCTATAAAAAAAAAAATCCAAAACCTTAGCAACAGTGACATTTAAAAAAAAAAACTAAAATATTAAATATCTTGAAAACGGTTAACTTTTGGATAAGGCAATATGGGCTAAAAATTGTTTGTTACGAAAACTATCAACTCGCGATAGATGTGGGTCGACTTACCAGTAACCCTGTATCTGCCTGACTACCATGTGGCAGTCGCGGTCTGGGCCAACCAAAATAATCCTCTACAATTATACTTTCATCAGTATAGAAGGGGTTAACTGTATACATAATAACTGTATACATAATAAAAATAAGGGTCTGAACGATATTTACATACAAAGATCGAGATGAACATGTCCTGGAATCAGAGTTGGGCAAACGTTAGCGTTCGCTAATATCTAATACCTTCTCGCTAATTTAGCGGTACTGATAAGAGCCTGCACTAACGATTAGCGCATAGCGACGGCGGAGCGCTAATCGCTAATTTATTTATGAAATGTTTAAATATCGTGATAGCTAACAGCTTTAGCTATAGTTACAACATTTTGTCATCTCAAAGTTCACTTCCGGTCTGCTCTGAGCAAATTCTACCTCACTCCTGTTCAACTTCCGCTTTAATCTAGATGATTTCCGATCACATCAAGGTCAATTTCTATTACTTCCGGTCGACTCATGCCTATCGCTGGGTAACTCCATTTCGATTTTGATCACTTCTGAGCTATTTTCACCAATTCAGATTACACTTCCGGTCGCTCAAAATGGATTCCGGGCCACCGCTTGTTCGCTTCCGGTCTATCATAAGAGCCCCGAAAGCCCTACTTTTATAACCTTCCTAACAGTGAACGTTAGTGCTTAATAACTTCTTTCCTAGTTGAAAGCGAACTTTTTTTGTTAACGGATTCGTGTTTACTGCATCAAAATACGTTATTGTACAAAATTTGAAAGAAATCGGTTTCGATGACGCTTAACTTCAGTTTTACCTAAAGTTATAAGCGGTGCATACCCCCTGGGGCATGCACCGAAGTTAACGTTATATTCATCCCTGAGTCGTTTACGGAAGCCTCCCTGGGCTTTCGGGGCTCTTATGATAGACCGGAAGCGAACAAGCGGTGGCCCGGAAGTGTAATCTGAATTGGTGAAAATAGCCCAGAAGTGACTCAAATCGAAAAGGAGTTACCCAGCGATAGGCATGAGTCGACTGGAAGTAATAGAAATTGACCCTGATGTGATCGGAAATCATCTAGATTAAAGTGGAACAGGAGGGAGGTAGAATTTGCTCAGAGCAGAGCGGAAGTGAACTTTGAGATGACAAAATGTTGTAGCTATAGCTAAAGCTGTTAGCTATCACGATATTTAAACATTTCATAACTAAATTAGTGATTAGCGCACTGCCGCCACTATGCGCTAATCGTTAGCGCAGGCTCTTATCAGTACCGCTAAATTAGCCAGAAGGTATTAGATATTAGCGACCGCTAACGTTTGCCCAACTCTGCCTGGAATGACATTTATACACCAGAAATATAAGGCTGTTGTCTATATTTTTAAAAATATTTAAAGCTATCGACAAGGCCAGCTTAAAGGCAAGGTTTGATGACAATCCGTTGACTCCCTAAGACATTACCATACTGATTCTAAAGATCCAAGGTGTAATAAGGGCTTCATTCTTGGAGCACATTGCCGAATAATGTTCTATCTACCACAGATGGGATTGGAACACGCTCCTCCTAGCTTCCTCAGTGTCAGTACATTAGAATCCAAGGTGTAGTAAGGGCTTCATTCTTGGAGCACTTCGCCGATGATGTTCTATCTACCACAGATGGGATTGGAACACGCCCCTCCTAGCTTCCTCAGTGTCAGTACATTACAATCCAAGGTGTAGTAAGGGCTTCATTCTTGGAGCACTTCGCCGAATGATGTTCTATCTACCACAGATGGGATTGGAACACGCTCATCCTAGCTTCCTCAGTGTTAGTACATTACAATCCAAGGTGTGGTAAGGGTTTCATTCTTGGAGCACTTCGCCGAATGATGTTCTATCTACCACAGATGGGATTGGAACACGCTCCTCCTAGCTTCCTCAGTGTCAGTACATTACAATCCAAGCAGCTCACAAGATTTTACAGTTCTCATTTACATCCCATACTAAGGAAATTTTTTTTGTTATTTTGATATTCTAAATGACTATTTTTATAGCGAAATCAAGTCTAACTGTATATATATATTTTTATTCGAGAACAACATGTTTCCATACATAACTTTCTATTATTATATTTTTATATAATAATAGAAATTTTCTCAACGAGCCATAAGATGAGAAAATTCCTGCCGCCGCACAGTGCGGCAGTCTGTGGAAAAAAGTCGAAAATGCAACTATTTTTTCCAATTTGTTTTGCTTTACTAATCCTTTTAGATTGACCTCAGTGACATGGAATGGGAGCTTTTATTCGAATATTATTAACACAAAGGATTCAAACCATGTTTGAACAAGTGGTAGTTCGATTATCTTTCTAAACGAAAAAAATTCCATACAAAAGTCTTTTCGAATTTTTAGTATCTATCTATCAGTTTCTTACCTTATTCGATGCCTTCGCATCGAAGAAGGTAAGAAAATGTCCACTGTCTTTGTTTTTAACATTTTTCGTTAATATTTTTAAGTAAAATTTTTAAAATAACTTTTTTCAATTTCGATTCAAAACATCCTGAGTTTCTGAATTATTTTGCTTTAATAACAGTTATACTTCATGTATTTACTATTTTTTCTTGCTTTGAACTGCTTTGAATGATTCTGTGTTTAATTTTCTCTTTCAGAAAACATAAACCCAAAACATGTTGACATTTTGGAAACAATAGGATCAATTCCAATGCTGACTTTTTAAATCGTCGTTTAATATCTTCGTACCCTTTAATTTCATTAAACAAGAAAATAAACCATTCAAATTCAAAGCTTAATGACCGCGACAACACGAATTTAAACTCTCTTCACGTTGAACTGGACAACTTATCGCCATCCGAAGATAGTTTTTCGGACAGCGAATAATTGATTTTAATTCTTTATACATTTTTGTATCATTATTTCTAATTTTTTGTATAATCATTTCTTTTTTCTTTGATAAAATTTGGATGGAAGTTCGTGACGAAAAAACAAAAACTCTGGCCGCTATCGTGTTAACAGACATATATATATATATATATATATATATATATACGCAAATATATATATATATATATATATATATATATATATAGATATATAAATTTTAACGGGGGTCATTTTCGGTCTCTACTAGGTAGGATCGATAAAGATTTGAAGAAATTTTTCAAAAATTCCGTCATGAGTCCAACCTCAATAGCTACTTTCCTTCGGAGGAAAGTGCTAAAAAGAAGAGGGTTCGATGAAATGAACTGATTCTCCCCCGAGTGGTGGGGAAATACCCTGGCGAGCATTCATTTGTTCATTCAATTTTCGCACGTCCGCCGAGGACTGATTGATGAATCTACTGCCAGATACCGGACAGAAAAATGATTCATGATTGATTCTATAAAGAATCAAATGATGTCTGACCACACGTTCTATGCAATCGAGGTAAAACAGATCGGTAACCGTTTGTGGCCTACAAGACACTTATAATAGAACATTAGCACTTTTACTTATTCTATAATGGGAGGGAACTTGCTTATGAGGTCTATCCGAAAACGTCCACAAGTGATTTTGTTGACATACATTTTGCAGCCGGGAATTTTCTCAACTGGCTCTGATATGAGAAAAATCCCTAGTGCCGGAGGGACTCGAACCCCTATCCCTCCCGCATGCGAATCCTAGACGTTAGCCCGAGGGGAGACCCTGCGACAAGTAATAACCGATTTCATTGCATTTTTTTAAAAATGAAAGCTAATAAAATTTAGAACAACTTTGTCTACCCAGATTTTATTTTTTGTTTCCCCTGTTTATTAAATTACGTGTAAATAATGCACGAACTTTTACAATTGAACATAAAATAATATTTTATGTGTCATCTAACTTAATATCAGTACGGATATCGTTGAAATTAAACATTCGAATCCTGATTAGACTTGGAAAATTCAGGCTGACATCTTCAAAACGTAAATTCACCTTAATACAACAATGCGATTAATTGAAATAATACGATTTATTAATTGATTTGAAAAATAGATTTTGATTTTTCCATGTCTAATCAGGATTTGAATGTTGAATTTCAACGATATCAGTGCTGATCTATGGGTTCTGAAACGTGAACGTTTCTAGTCGGCAATTCCGGATTTCATTATGAGGTCAACCTCATAAGCGATATTCCTTCCTATGAAGGGAGGGAGGAACTGCCTTAAAATGGCCCAATTTTGGCACTAAAGAACTTTGTCAAAACAAAAGGCCTATTTTTTATTAAATAGAAATCAGAAAAAATATATCCAAAACATTTTTTTTTTCTAAAACAACGAGATGCCATTTTAAAGCTTATTAAATTAGGCAACTTTTGAGGCGGAGGCAAAGCTTTAAGTCTACAAATAGCTGATAAAGAAAATATTGAATAATTTAAGAAAACACTCAAACAGTAGTTGAAATCTATGTGGCTTTTAGTATAGCTCTTAATATACATGGAAAGTTATGAAATCGCAATGCGGGACACCCTGAAGAGGGTGTATATATATATATATATATATATATATATATATATATATATACATACATATGTATATCTATACATAAATATGTTTTGTTTTAAGTTTCTTCGCTGGGGTTGATATGATTGATTTGTGAGACGGCTTCTCTCTCCAGCGGTGTTCTTCCTCTCCTTTGCGCAATATTTCGTCGGGTTCATCTCCGACTTCTTCCGGCTGCTATGTGTCGTCCTCGGTGGTTGTCAAGGGAACCACCGAGGACGACACATAGCAGCCGGAAGAAGTCGGAGATGAACCCGACGAAATATTGCGCAAAGGAGAGGAAGAACACCGCTGGAGAGAG
>OX328132.1:30707070-30758615 GCA_946811695.1 Gonocerus acuteangulatus
GCCCCCTAACAGACTACAGATTCATTACTTTCAGGAAAACTTCTGCATTTAGTAAGCATTAAATCTATTCAAATGAAGTGGAAGTTTATTGAGGGATAGGTTGAACGATTGGCTCATTTTTGTAAAAAAATGTGGAATGTAGTTTTGTTTCTCCCAAATACCTTGTGTAAAGAATTATAAATTATTCATTATTTACTGGCCAAACTGTGGGAACCCAATGTCCAGTCCGGAAGCAATAAGAAGTAACCAAAAACATTATTGGAAAATTAACTCGTAGGCTTCCACGGTCCAAGTCATTACACATATTATAGTCTTCTGGTATTGACCGTGTCACAAATTTCTTTGCCGACGTTTCGCTAGTCATACTGCCGGCTTCCTCCCTCTCCTGATTCTCAGACTAAGCTCTGAGGAAGCCGGCAGTATGACTAGCGAAACGTCGGCAAAGAAATTTGTGACATGGTCTCAATACCAGAAGACTATAATATGTGTAATGACTTGGACCGTGGAAGCCTACGAGTTAATTTTCCAATAATGTTTTTGGTTACTTCTTTTGTAACCAAAAACATTGTTGTTCAACATTTTGTTGAAAAAAGTTTCTGATGTATTTAAAAAGTTAAAAATTGCCGAAATTCCAACTGGACCTTCGTCAACTTGGACGGTGGACAGCAATCCATAAGAACCACGATTCTTCCAATGCAATAGGTCGACCGGTCGGGAATCATGGTTGGCTGAAGAAGATATTCGTCCAAAATTCCGCTCTACGAGGATTAAAATGAGACCAATTATGCGAATTTGGCCTTGTCCATCCACAAAATGTTGTGGCCGATCTGAGGAATAAAATGTACTCTCCCGGAATTTTGTAGTTTTTTGAAATGTTATTCTAAAATATTTCAAATTATGTGTATATTTTGGATTTCAATTATTTAACAATCCTGATATATTTTTGAATTATCCCTTCAAAATGTCTATTCAAAACATGAGTGCCAAATACATCAAGCAAATAATAAATGATAAATCAATACATATTTGGAAAACACAAAATGTGACATATCTCTCAAATGAAAACTTTTGCAAATTTTTTTTTCAGTTACTTTTTACTGCTTCTGAACTGGACAATGGGTTCCCACAGTTTGGCCAATAAATAATGAATAATTTATAATTTCTTCGCACAAGGTATTTGGAAGAAACAAAACTACATTCCGCATTTTTTTACAAAAATGAGCCAATCGTTCAACCTATCCCTCAAGAAACTTCCATATCATTTGCATAGATTTAATGCTAACTAAATGCAGAAGTTTTCCTGAAAGTAATGAATCTGTAGTCCGTTAGGGGGCTGAGGAAAAAAGTAGGGAATAACCAGTGATTCGTCGAGAAAAACAGAAGTGCGTTATTGGACGACCAGAAAGTGTCTTTTATCAATGGGTTTAGTGAATTAAATCACTAAAAATTTAATCAACTAGGAAATTTTGTCTATTTCATGGTGGCATAATTAGAATTTAATTATCTAGAACAGTTATTGAGCAATCCTTTCTTATACAATAAAAAATATGTCTACCATAAAAAATCAGAAAATTGGACATAGCTCCTTTTCCATTCGGAATCGGACCATACTTTAAATAAACTTTTTTGTTTGAAATGATGCCTAGAATAACCTCCTGAAGTTTGGCTACTTAGACCTGAATCACCCTGTATACAGGGTGTCCCGAATTTAAATGGCAAAACTTCAGGAGCGGGGGGTCTCCCGTGGTCTAGTGGCTAGCGCGCTAGATTCATAAGCGGGAGATGGTGGGTTCGATCCCCATCGGCGCCAGAAATTTTCTCATCTCAAGGTTCGCTGAGAAAATTCCTGGAGCGCCCTGGACGTCCGCGCTAATAGCCAAGATTTGTTGATGCGCCATAAAAAAAAAAAAAAAAAAAAAAAAAAAACAACTTCAGGAGCGTGTAGGGGACCTAAAAACTAAGACAAAAAGTCCTTTAGAGATTTGCTCGTTTTTGCTTCGTTTTGGAGAAAATTGCAAAACAAGAAGCGAAACAAGTTTTCATTTTTATACTTACTCATTTAAATTTTCAAAGGAAAAAACTTGTCATCGCGAATTGTTTCGAGAAACCAAATACTAAAATTCAATCTCTTGACGCCGATACGTACAGTTTTCGTCTACGGCAATGCTTTAGAAGCGTTGCGAGAGTATGCGAGCCAATTCGCAAATAGAAGAGTGCTTAATCGGCGAGTCTTTTTGTTAACTTTTAATAGAAAATGAGAGACGGTGTAATTTTATTTATTTGCATTTGATTTATGTTATCATCTATTTAGTTTATTTATTCTCCTCTTGAAGAAACGCAAGCATTACATCTAGTACTGACTTTATAACTTGCAGCTAAACAGTGTTCTGATAATATTTGGTGGATAAGAGATTGGGTCATTCTTACTTCATAATGAAGGTGACCAATTCCAGGCAGCATTAAGAGCAGTTCGTCGGTGAAGAAATTGAGTCCAACGCCTGCATTAGGAATATCCCAGCAGGCAATATGACGAACTTTGAAAGGTGATAATCGCCACTCGTCAAATATTGCAGAATTTATAACTTCTAATTTATGCGAAGGCATCGAATTTTAGTAATTGGTTTCTAATGTTCTGGGCAACATTTTAAGTAATAACTAAATTAAATAGATGATAGCATTAAAAAAAAATTAAATAAATTAAAGAGCCCAGTCTCACGTAGTCTATTAAAAGTTAAAAAAAAAAAAAAGACTCGTTGATTAAGCACTCTTCTATTTGCGAATCGGCGCGCATACTGTCGCACCGCTTCTAAAGCATTACCGTTGCAGAATCCGTACACGAAAATTAACTCAGCGTCAAGAGATTGAATTTTAGTAATGGGTTTCTTGAAAAAATTCGCAATGACGATTCTATTCCATTGAAAACTTAAATAAATAAGAACAAAAATGAAAACTTGTTTCGTTTCTTGTTTTTTTATTTTTTCTAAAACGAAGCAAATCTCTAAAAGACTTTTTGTCTTAGTTTTTCGGTGCTCTACACGCTCCTGAAGTTTTGCCATTTTAATTCGGGACACCCTGTATATTTCATCCGGCCAAATAAACGAAACTAACTAACTAATGTTTAAGGATTTATTTATCAAAATGTGCCTGTCCCATCAAAAATTCCCCAACAACATTTTTTGTAGAGAATTTAGTAAGATTTCGAATGATTACCTTCCCCTTACCACGATTTCCTAACCGTTTTTGAGATATTAAGGAAAATATACAAAGTTCCTAAATCTTTTCATGTCTTTTAATAAAATATTTTATCCAAATTCTTCCTTAACTCCAAACGTAACCAAAATGTAAACATCTTTGTTCATATGAATTTCAACACATGCAGAAAATGTTTCAATCCCATGATTCTAAGTACCCTAACCAAAAATTTTATTCAACAACTATTTTTCCATTTTTCTCAAAAACGGTTAATGCTATCGCCTTAAAAATGGTTTCATCCGTTTTTCTAGGCCGAAAAACCTATAAAAAAGTAATTGCAAGCATATGAAGTAAGCGTAACGATTTTTTCCGCGCGAATTTCGCTCCAAAAACCATGTTCCGGTGGACGGATTCTGCTGGTTAACAATCTCGACCTTTCAAATCAGACGAAAGATTTTTGTACCAAATCTCATCAAAATCGGACCATGTGTGAGCAGCATACGATGTCACCTCTATGAATTTTTTGTAATTGAGCCGTAATTTCATGGGATGCCCTTTGCCGCAAACCTTCTTTTGCGGTATGATCTTTTTCCTCTGTAGGAACCAAAGAGCATTGCTTTTAGTCTTCATATGATCACTTAACGGAAATAATTGATTACGCTTGAGTAAATATCACAAATAAAGCAATAACAAAGTTAGGGATGGCGCTAATGGCCAAGATGTAGATGCGCCGTAAAAAAAAAAAAAAAAAAAAAAAAAAAAAAAAAAAAAAAAAAAAAAAAAACAAAGTTAGGAAATGTGGTATGGTTACTGCAACATATGTTTTCATAAATTATTGAGTGAAAGTTATTTTATTTAATTTAAAAAATCGCAGTTACTGATACAATCACTGGTACCCCCTTTTCCGAAATAGATTTCTGTTAATTTGTTGTCTGTTCCGTAATTATTACGGAAAGAACTATGTAACTATATCGTAAGACGTGTGGAATATTTCGTTCCTTACTTGGATTGAAGGAACATCAGATAGGACGTTTTTATATTTTCTCTTGAAGATATGATCATATCTAACATCCCTGACAAAGTACTCAAGGAGGAAGAAGAGACAAGTAATGTTGGATTATGAGCAGCTTTGATAGGTGGAAGGTAGCTTGATGGGAAGGTATTAGGTCCTAGAATGAGGAAGAAAATGGCGGAGTGTTTCTATAAAACAAAGACCTCTCGTAAAGACGCTTATATGAAAGGTTCTTGGAGAGCGAAACATGCAATAACGGATGGCTTGTTGGAGATATTACAATACTCTTCATGTATGTCTTTCTTAAATTGCTTTCATGCCCTAAACTTGGCTATGTGTACAAATATCGTAATGGCATATACATGCTCTGTGTTTTTTTTTTTCATTTTTTTTGAGCAGAAATGATTTGTGGAAACATTTTGGGGGAGTAATGTGCCGGTATTTCAGCGCTACTATACAGTGTTTTTCAAGGTTAAGTGGCTATATTGAAAATTACGAACTAAGGACCTCTGAAGGTATTTCCGCTAAACGCTTTGTTCAGATATTCACACCTAAAGATTTTCATGTTTATAAATTATTTATGTTATATAAAATAAATAAAGCCTATTTATTTCTTTTAACTTAAGGGGTAATACTAACTAGTAACTTTTTTTTTAAGGGCTAAAATTCTTCCTTAGCTAAGCAAAAATGACATCCAAGAGTGTTTATGTGAAGAAAAATGTTTTAAATGGGCAAAAAAATACGATTTTCCGAGTGAAATCCCGATGCCGAGTGAATGCGGTGCTGATTTCAAGATAATTTTTTGAGCGAGCTTTGATTGGTCCCGTTTTAATTGTTAAATTTCTTTTTGGTCCTCCTTTAAAACATATCAACATTAAACCCCATTTTATTACAAGAAAGTATGAATAAAAATTACATAGGAAAGACATGAACATTTCAGAACATTCCTTGAATTATAACGATTTTATGGCCGATTTTCGATTGATGTTTTAATAGAAAATGAATAATACTTCACGATTTTCGAAAAAAAACAATATTTCTTAAAAATCCTACGTGCTTTACTAGATTTAACCTTCTTCTTTCAAAATAATTTTAGTTTTTTGTTCTAGATTAAATTAGATTTCCGCCTGCAGACTATCGCCCTTGAAAAAATAGGGCTTCCGTTTGTCAGAGGCTATACTGCCATTACTTTATTCAAAGAATTGAAAGGTATTTTTTTGGGGTACATCCCGTATAAAACGTTAGATATAAAGAATTGAAAAATATTGATTTACTTGTCATTTATAATTTCAAGAAAATGCATTTGATTTTGATCGCACAAGGTGGCATTACCCATTAATCAAATGTAAATATTACGAACCCCTAGAGACCGAAAATGACGGTGGTTCAAATTTGTATATATATATATATATATATATATATATATATATATATATATATATATACATATGAAATTTGGTACAAAAATCTTTCGTTTAATTTGAAAGGTCAAGTTCGTTAACCAGCAGAATCCGCCCACCGGAACATGGTTTTTGGAGCGAATGTCGCGCGAAAAAAATCGTTCCGCTTACTTCATATGCTTGCAAGTATTCGTTTTATAGGCATCTTGGCATAAGAAAACGAATGAAACCATTTTAAATGCGATAGCTTTAACCGTTTTTGAAAAAAATTGGAAAAATATTTGTTGATTAACGTTTTTGGTTTGGGTATTTAGAATCATGGGATTCAGTTGAAACATTTTCTGCATGTTCGAATTTCATCAAAACTAATATGTTGAAATTTTGGTTACGTTTGGAGTTAAGGAAGGGTCAGAATAAAATATTTTATTAACAGACATCAAAAGTTTTGGTAACTTTGTATACTTTCTTTAATATCTCGAAAACGGTTAACAATCTCGCAAAGCGGAAGGTTACCATTCTAAAGCTTACTAAATGCTCTACAAAAAAGTTTCTGAAGAAAGTTTTAATTAGGCGATGTCAATCGGAGAAATAAGTGCTTAAAACTTTAAAGTAATTGATTTCGTCTATTCGAACGGTTCTTTTTGTCTGTTTTATTCCTTGTTATTTTTTAATTGATTATAGTTGGATAATGTATTTGACAATAAGACAGGTTAAGTAAAATAACAAAAACAATTTATTTTTAGAAATATAGATTTCCAAGATTCCAAGACCTTGTAACAAGCCTTGTCCTATATAAGGATTTGTTATGCTGTATGAAAACCTTACCTCAGGCGCTGAGTGTTTTACAAATATTTAAAGCCACCGCCCGCACATGTATTTACTTGTTTATTTAGAGCACGCTTCCTCTATGCGTAGGTAGGAGACCTGGTTATGAGGTTGACCTTATGACACACTCTGTAAGTGTCGACTAGAAAATTTTACGTTTAAGACCCCATAAATCAAATAAATAACGGTGGTTCAAATTTCCCTCCAAAAACCATTTTCCGGACAGATTCTGCTGGTTACCGAACTTGATCTTTCAAATTATACGAAAGATTTTTGTACCAAATTTCATCAGAATCGGACCATTTTTGGGTCTGGAGAGGCACGAACAGACACACACACACACACGTATATATAATATAAATTTGAACCACCGTTTTTTCCGTTCTCTATGTGTCCTAAAACGTAAAATTTTCTAGTCGGCACTACCGGATTGCGTCATGAGGTCAACCTTATAAGCGGGGTTGCTCCCTATGGAGGGTGGGAGGAACCGCGCTAGAGAAGACATTTTTTTCGAAGATATTGTTTTTTCCTGTTTCTGGCTTTACATATGTATTGAGCTATATCTCAAAAAAAAAAAAATTATTTATAAAAATTAATATACAAAAAATCGGGAATTTTGGCACAATGGTAATTATAAATTCAGTCATTAAGTGGTTAAATAAATAAACAGCCTTCTTGGATTCATTGTCCTGTCAAGCCACTCTAAAGGTTAATAGAAGATAGAAATAGTATTGTAAAATGTGATGTACATTGTAATATCCTTTCAGCAAATAGAAACTTTAGGGACTGAAGAATGGACAACGAAGCAAAAATTACTCCTTCTTATTTTGAAGGAAGTATCTGGGGAAGGAAGATGTTCAATCCTAGAGAACATGGTATTGTTTGAGTAGAATTCTTGTGAAATAATTAAAAAGGTTGTTTCGAAGTAAAAGGAAAAGTTGATTAGGGGAGTTGGAGTCAGAAAGGAATAACCTATTTTCAAGAGGAGCATAACCTCTATCTAGAAGTTATTTACTTTTTATATTTATTTTTTGTGCGTCGTTCTAGCATGTATAATTTAATTTTCTTAAGAGCGCTAGGGGGACGAGATTTTTCAGTGGTACTTGCGTCATGTACTCTTCGGTAACATAATGCCCAAATTGCAGGAGCCTGTAGCGTTTTTATAATAATCCCTGATCGAAATGTGTATAAAAAGTTCGGACACGTAGAAAGTATGTAAACAGTGCATATTCCTTAGTAAGGAAACCACTAAAATGTATGTACAAATTGCTGTTATTTTTAGCATTTTTTGATCGGATGAAGCTATTGGGGCTGCACTCATAAAATATTTGTTGAAATATTTCTTCAAATCATTATGGATCCTATTAGTAAGCGAAAATGACCTCCGGTAAAATGTGTATATATAGGGGAAGGTGGTGTACCTTTGACCACTTTGCAAAACTGAATTTTTTTATCTTCAATATTAAGGCTAAATTCATTTTTTTTATTTCATTGTGATTAGTATTCTATTGCTTATCATATTTAATTTTATCAAGGTATTATCTTTACATTTAATATTTTTTATTATTTTTTTAAAAAAATAATCGTAAAGTGGTCAAAGGTACAACATGTAGTTGTACCTTTGACCATGGGGTGTTGTACCTCTGACCACGTAAAAACAACACAGCAGTGCAGAAAAAAAAATTGTATTCAGTAATATTGTAATTAATTACAAGTTTAATAAATACAGGACAAGGATGTAAGCATAATAAAAAATCTATTATTGATATTATTTTATCCTTAATATGCTGAAATATCCAGTCCAATCGATAAACGTTTTAACTGTCGAGCAGATCCACTAGCAATAACAGGGTACGGAAGTTTAGCCACAATGTCTTCAACATCAATGTCATACAAATTTTCATCTTCTCTCGTAAACTTGTCACTTAAAGTTTGTTTTTTCAAATATTGGATCTTAAACATTGGACATTTACGAGGTTTCCCTTTAGGCCAGCCCCTATTGGATATTTTCCTTGCCTGCGCTTTTCGATGAGGTCTGACAACTTCATGTGGAACGATAAGGGGCGATAGGTTTGAACTGCTACACTCAGGATTGATAAAGTCAGTTTGAACTTATTTCATTTATTATTTTTTAAATTCTTTGAACAATTGAAGCAACCAATATTAATTATTTTAAAAAAAATTTAAGCAGAAGAACATAAAAGTTGAATTTTTAAAAAAATACTCAGGTGTATTGTACCTTTGACCTGGTCAAAGGTACAACAACTAGTCGTGGTCTGAGGTACAACACTCTGGTAGTGCAAATTAAAAAGAATGCTAAACATTTTAGGGTTAAGATAAATCAATTTCAAAAGCTACGCCATGTTTCTTATTGTAATAGCTACTTTGTCAAATGATTTCCATCTAAAAATACATAATACAAAAAATATTATGAGGTAAAACGTCATCAATATATTTTTATGATAGAAATGTATAAGTATTTTTTGCAAGAATCCTCTTTGATTTGAATATTCTAAAGTAGGTAACTCAAGCCCTAGTGAAGGAACTAAAAACTAATTACACTAAAATTTAAAAATGTTGCTACATGCCGCCACAGCCTCGGTGGTCAAAGGTACAATATCGTCAGAGGTACAACACCTTTTCGTGTATATATATATATATATATATATATATATATATATATATATATCTGATTCATGATCATACGGCACACTAGGGAGATAGTGTGGTCAGTACTATGCTCCGGCCGCCTGATTTTCCCCTCGCTGCTTCGGCTGCTAGAGTCATTAGCAGCAAGGTACCCATTATTAAATTAATTAAAGGCTGGGTGGCCTAGGGGCAGCCAGGGATGCCGAATCCAACCCATGAACGAAGACACTAGAAGAAAAAATCTTTAGTGCTTGCTCAGGATTTGAACTCAGGTCCTCCAACATATTAGTCCAGTGCTCTACCACTGAGCTAATCTCGTCCCCATATATATATATATATATATATATATATATATATATATATATATATATATATATATAAATCAATCTGTTATTTTACTCTGAATAGTGAATAATTTTTGATTCATTGTTCAGGCATTCAATGTCTAACGGTGTTTTTTTTATTATTCATTATTGAAGAAAAATGATTTATTTGAATGAAAATTGTATTTGAATAAAACCAGAGCTGGACAAAAATTAATTTCAGAGTCCGGAAGTGAACCGGAAGTGACTGAGATCGATCCGGAAGTGTCCCAGGGATGGGCGTAGTTGCCCAGAAGTAATTATAAAAGACCGCAAATACGTACAAAGTGAACAGGAAGAGATCCACATTCTCCCGGGAATGCCACAGGGATGAATATAATGACCCTAAAGTAATGATGTGAGACCTGAAGTAAGCCGGCAGTGAACTGGAAGTGCCAGGAAACTTGACAGATCCACCCGGAAGTGACCTTGGGATGAATATAGTGAGACTAAATTAATTATGAGGGTGCGGAAGTTAAGTTTAAATGCGCATGTTCGTTAAAATTCATAATGAATGAAGAACGAAAAATAATAGATTATTCATAATGAATGATTAAATGAATCAATAAATAAATCGTATTCAATAAACATTTATGGACTAATGAGCCAACCCTATTATTCATAGAATAAAAAAGGTGAATGAATAATTTGATCAATGAATAAATTTCTATAAAATAAAAATGTATTTAAACAATTATTGAATAAGAAAATTAATGAATAATGTCCAACTCTGGTAAATGTGTGTGTCTGTTCATTCGATAATGGCTGCAATTATTTTTCCACAAAATTGGGTAAATACATTCCCATAACAAACAATTGGACTAGTTCGATAACCAGCAAAATCGGTCCACCTGATGGGGAAGGGGGTTACTCCAGACCCAAAATACCGCCCATACCGGCCGTAATATTTGTTCTATTGTAGCGAGAGCGGCTATTATAAACTTCATTATAATAATTATTCTAAACTTCATTATCATGACCCATGTTGTTGATTTCACCAAAAAAATAATAAAAAAAAAATTCATTATCAGTTCTTAATTTATTATACTATGGAATATTTGAGGGACATTTTTTAAATCAGTTTATTACAGAAATATTTTTTTTTTAATGTTTGATATTTAATATAAACCGAGAAAAAACTAAGAAAATATATATGGGGCTGTTTCCCAGAAAAAAATAATATATTTTGGTCAATGGTTAAAAAATATAATATTATAGCGAAAACGCTATGCTCTGTGTGAAGAAGGGCAATGTTAGGCGATCACCGATCACCAAACTGTGTTAAATGTTAACAAGTCTCAATTGTACAGAACGTTGTATTTTCCTAAATTTCCTATTTTTTATGGGTTTTGATCATTCTAGATTAATGTTCTTAAAAAATATTTTCAGTTTAGTAATACTTTTTTCAGGATAATTATTTGAAGTATGAACAATATTCCAGTTTTTTTTTGTGAATTTAAATTAATATTTTTCAGATTTATTACTGTTTGAATTTATTTCTTGATGTTCCTGTTCCATACATTGTTGTCGTATAAAAAAGCAAAAGAAAAAATTGAAATTTATTTATTTTAACATTTTTTTAAAGTATGGGGTAAAATTTACACCACGGTGTCATTATCGTAGATTTCTATGGCCGTGTCAATCCAGGATTAATAATTCATTGTCTTGGCGAATTTTTAAAAGATAAATTATTCCTTTATCAGGTATGATATAGTTATTTTTTCCATTTTAAAAGAAAAAAAAAAGAGTTTTATTAATTTTACGTGTTAAGCTGACACAATATTGAATATTTAATGTCGTATTCATTTTTTTTTTTTTTTTTTTTTTTTTTTTTTTGCAGGAATAAAACCGAATAATTTTCCTAATGGGCATTAATAATGCCCGGAAAAATCCGTAGCGCGGGGCGAATGGAACCCAAACTTTTCCAACAAAAAAAAAAAAAAAATTAAAAATAGAAAAAAAAGATTATACAAGGGGGGAAAAATGTTTCTCCCCGCGAAGAGTCGGGTTCGTAGAATCCCGACATAAGAGGGTTGTTAGTGTGTACGACGAGGCAGGGTTGGCTGGGAGCGGGGAACTGGAGGGGGTAGCTTCTCCCCACCAAACTCCTACCCTCTCGCCCAGTAGGATCCAGCCGTTCAGACAGTACAGGTAGCTCCCTACTTCAATATCATTCACTATATCTATATATATATATATCTAGCATCATTCACTTTAGTCATACTAAAACACATTATTTATTCATCAAATTTTTTTTTTAAATAAATATTTATGGATTAATATGACGAATAAAAAAAATAAAAAAATTGTCATTATATATTTTTTTTGTGTGCACTGTGATATTGCTTCAAGGAATGAATATAACATCCCATCAAGACTCTTCCTTGGCAATTGAACGATTTACTTTAGATAAAATTTTTGATTTTTTTTTAAAGAAAAATAAAATAACTGCAAACTAAATATCGACGAGCTCCACTAGACAGGAAGTCTCAATGTTTTTTTTTTAAGATACTGAAGTCGCATCACCGGCGTTTATTGTCAAAAATATAAATAGAATAAATTGAAGAAATCTATAAGGAAGCTAGTTCACGAGTTGGTGCTTCGCTCCTTATATGAAAAAACAAACAAAAAAAAAGAAAAAAAAAGAAGTTTAGATATTGGAAGACACTATTACACAATTAGAAAATATCACTTCCAAATAGAAATATAGTACAACAATAGAATAAATATAGCAAATATTATTCCGAAAGGTAATGTCATGAATAATAATAGTAGAATAATAATATAAAGTAATATGAGCAAAGGAAGGGCTTTAAAAGCAGTGAGGTTTCTTATATTATGATAGTATTACGCAAATATATATCTAATAGGAATAATATGAGCGAATAAAGTAATATAAAAAGAGTTTGAGGTTTATAGTACGGACGTGGATTTGTTATTATAGCATTTAGCCAGGTTGAGAGATCAAAAGACACATATACAATTCTTCAATTATAAAATATCACTCCGTTAGAATGTAGTAAAATAAAAGAATGAATAACGAAAAAAATATGGAAAATATTTTTCCGAATGGTAATGTCTTGTATAATAATAGTAGAATAATAATATAAATTAATATTAGTAAAGGAAGGGATTTAAAAGCAGCGAGCTTTCTTATATTACGATAGTATTACGCAAATTTATATCTAATAGGAATAATATGAGCGAATAAAGTAATATAAAAAGAACTTTAGTTTTATAGTACGGAGGAGGATTTGTTATTTTTGTATTTAGCCAGGTTAAGAGATCGAAAGACACATATACAATTCTTCAACTAGAAAATATCACTTTCGATTAGAATGGACTAAAATAAAAGGATAAATAACGAAAAAACTTGGAAAATATTATTCCGAAAGATAATGTCATGTGTAATAATAGTAGAATAATAATATATAGTAATATGAGTAAAGAAATGGCTTTAAAAGCAGGAAGGTTGCTTATATTACGATAGTATTACGCAAATATATATCTAATAGGAATAATATGAGCGAATAAAGTAATATAAAAACAACTTCAGTTTTATAGTACGGAGGAGGATTTGTTATTATTGTATTTAGCCAGTTTGAGAGATCGAAAGACACATATACAATTCTTCAATTAGAACGGGGTAGAAAAACAGAATAAATATGGAAAAATATGGATAATATTATTCAGATAGGGAATGTCATTTATAATAAGAGTAGAATAATAATATAAAGTAATATGAATAGAGGAAGTACTTTAAATGAAGGGAGGTGGCTTATATTATTATAATATTCAGCAAATATATATCTAATAGGAATAATATGAGGGAATAAAGTAATATAAAAAGAACTTTAGTTTTATAGTACGGAGGAGGATTTGTTATTATTGTATTTAGCCAGTTTGAGAGATCGAAAGACACATATACAATTCTTCAATTAGAACGGAGTAGAATAACAGAATAAATATGGAAAAATATGGATAATATTATTCAGATAGGGAATGTCATTTATAATAAGAGTAGAATAATAATATAAAGTAATATGAATAGGGGATGTACTTTAAATGCAAGGAGGTGGCTTATATTATTATAATATTCAGCAAATATATATCTAATAGAAATAGTATGAGGGAATAAAGTAATATAAAAAGAGCTTGAGGTTTCTAGCAAGGAAAAGGATTGTTTTATAATATTTTTTAGCCAGGCTGTACTACTGATATTGCGGAATATTCAAGCAATAAAGTAAGGTATAGCAAGAGGTTTTTAGTGCACCTTATATTATGATATTAATACCTTTATAATAAATTCGAATACGAACATTATACAAGGGATAACTTAATGAAGGGAGAGCTTGGAGTCTATTGTACGAAAATGATTATATCATGTTATTATTTAGCCAGGATGTGTGCAAAATATTGCGATATCGCAAAATATTCAAGCAATAAAGTAAAATAAATCAAGAGGTTTATAGTACGAACATTGTTTACGGATTTAAAGGAAAGCGAGGGGTTTGTAGACAGGAAAATGTATCTAAATCAAATCATATTATGATATCATTTAGTTAAAATATATCACAGCCGCAACGAAAATCGTAAAGGAATAAATTAAATTAAGGGATAGCAAGGGGTTTATTGTACGAAGATTGTATAGGGATAAAGTAAATGAAAGGAAAGCAAGGGGTTTGTAGACCGGAAAAGATATCTGAATCAAATCATATTATATGATTTAGTTGAAATATATCACTGCCAAGACGAAAATCATAAAGGAATAAATTAAATTAAGGGATAGCAAGGGGTTTATTGTACGAAGATTGTATAGGGATAAAGTAAATGAAAGGAAAGCAAGGGGTTTGTAGACCGGAAAATGTATCTAAATTAAATCGTATTATCAAATAATGTACTTAAAATATATCACTGTTAAGACCAAAATCATAAAGGAATAAATTAAATTAAATGATAGCAAGAGGTTTATGGTACGAAGATTGTATAGGGATAAAGTAAATGAAAGGAAAGCAAGGAGTTTGTAGACAGGAAAAGATATCTGAATCAAATCATATTATATGATTTAGTTGAAATATATATCACTGCCAAGACGAAAATCATAAAGGAATAAATTAAATTAAGGGATAGCAAGGGGTTCATAGTACGCAGATTGTATAGGGATAATAAAATGGAAAATGATTAAGTTATGATATGATATAGCTCAAATATATCACGGGCAATATAAAAAACATAAAGAAATAAATTATATTAAGCGATAGTAAGGGGTTAATTGTATGGAAAAGGCCCATATTATAATATTATTTACCTAAAATATATAACTGCATTATGAAGGAAAACAAGCAGTTTTTAGTACGAAAAAATCAATTTTTTGTTTTTACAAAAATTCAAAAATGTAAAGTAAATAAGGAAATGTAAAAGATTTATGATACAGAAAAGGCTTATATTATGATATTATTTATTTAAAATTGCTAGTATGCAAATTATATGGGAAGAAAAGGATTTAAAGCACGGGATGAATCTCATAATTTGGTATTATTTAGTAGAAATATATCATTCATCATTCGAAAGCTATTAGAGAATAATGTAATATAAGTTAATACCAAATATTTATGAACGGGAAAAGGTTTATATTATGATTTTTTTCGTTAAAATATTCCGTTGCTAGTATGAAAATTATATGGGAAGAAAAGGGTTTTAAGCACGGAAAAATGTTATATTATTTAGTTGAAATATATCATTCATTATCCTAAATGTAGTAAGATCGCCAAAGATGCGAAGCTCTTAAAATAAAATAAATAAATAAATAAGTATTCTTCAACTGACCCTTTTCTCACACCTTTATTGGTAAGGTGTGAAACATGTAGGGATGTAATAAAGTTAGTGAAACTGTAGGGTGAAGTTTTTATTATTTGACCTTCCGCCTACCACGAAAATAAGTAAATAAATAAGGATTTTATATGATATTATTAGTTAATATCTGTAATTTCTGAAATATTAAGGGAATAAACTATAATAAATGAATGCAAGTTTTTTATATTACGGGGAAAGTCTTATATTATGACATTATATAGTTGTAATACATCAATGCTAAAACATAATGTATAAGGGAAGGAAAAATATGTACAATACGGAAAAGGCTTATAATCTGAGATCATTATGTTAAAATGTGTAATTCCACAAGGAGGATTATAAGAGAATAAAGTAAAATATGGGAATAAAGAATCCCTAAGAATGAACAAGTCTTATAATGTGATATTTTTCGGCAAAAACATATAAGTATTAATATGTACATTTTATTAATCTAAAATCGGGAAAGGAAGAGTTTCAAAAGGCGGAAGGGGGTTATATTTATTTATTATATTATTTAGCTAGAATATTTCACGGTTAATACGAAAATTATATGGAAAAACATTAAAACGTGGAACGACTTCTATTGTTTAGATACGAGCTTAAAGTTAAATGAGGGTAAGAATAGAACTTTGATATGGAATGGGTTTATATTAATTATTTAGGATGTATCATTACTAAGGCGAAAACTATAGCTTAATTTGATTTTATTCATTCAATGTCTTGGCAAAAAAAGAAGAAAAAAGTTTTCCTTTATCTTGTAATTTATTGGAGACATCGTTTTTTTAATTTTTTGATGAAGCAAAAATAAGAGTTTTATTAATTCAGTATCTTGGCCAAATTAAAACAAAAAATATTATTCCTTTCTCAAGGCATATACAGATGTGTCTTAAAAATAAATCACAGTTTTGATCATTTATTGTATTAGCCAAATTAAAAAAATATATATTTTTCCTTTCTCATGGCATCTACGGTTCTGTCTTCTGCGATAAAATTTTTTACAGTTTTCGTCATTTATTATATTAGCCAAATTAAAAAAAAAATATTATTCCTTTATCAAGACATATATAGCTTTCTCTTCCGGGATAAAAAAATATAGTTTTGGTAATTTATTATATTAGCCAAATCAACTAAAGATAAATATTAATTCAATTTATTTTTTGCTTTTGAGTTACAACTCATAGCACTTATATAATTCCATTAGTTACTACGTTAGTAATATTAAATTATTCATAGGTGAGGTTACAAAAGATACTAAAGATAAATATTATTCGTTTATTCAGGCATATATAGTTTTTTCTTCCGTACCCAAAAAAAAAAAAAAAAAAATACAGTTTTGGTAATTTATTATATTAGCCAAATCAACTATAGATAAATATTAATTCAATTTATTTTTTGCTTTTGAGTTACAACTCATAGCACTTATATAATTCCATTAGTTACTACGTTAGTAATATTAAATTATTCATAGGTGAGGTTACAAAAGATACTAAAGATAAATATTATTCGTTTATTCAGGCATATATAGTTTTTTCTTCCGTACCCAAAAAAAAAAAAAAAAAAATACAGTTTTGGTAATTTATTATATTAGCCAAATCAACTATAGATAAATATTAATTCAATTTATTTTTTGCTTTTGAGTTACAACTCATAGCACTTATATAATTCCATTAGTTACTACGTTAGTAATATTAAATTATTCATAGGTGAGGTTACAAAAGATACTAAAGATAAATATTATTCGTTTATTCAGGCATATATAGTTTTTTCTTCCGTACCCAAAAAAAAAAAAAATAAAATACAGTTTTGGTAATTTATCATATTAGTCAGATATTAAAAAAATATTATTCCTTTATCGAGGCGTATACAGTTTTGCTTGTCATAAGTTTTATATGGGCTGTTATAGTAACAGAAAAAGAAAAGTTTTAATTCTTAGAAAAACGAAATGGTTGTGCTGTGTCTGACAAACGGAACCCCCCTAACAAACGGAGGCAATTTTTAATCTAGGACAAAAAACTAAAATAATTTTGAAAGAAGAATGTTAAATCTAGAAGAATACGTATGTTATTTTTTTAGAAATATTAATGTTTTTGAAAATGGTGAAATCCCGCCAAAAATCAGTAATAAAATTGTAATAATTCACGTACGTACTTTACTAGAAAATATTACTAGGAATCTGCATTTGACATTTGAAGTTGATCGGGTAAAAATTGAAAGCGCTAAGCGTATCGCCCGATTTGAAAAACATAGTTTTAAGAAAATCTGCTCGAATGTTTAATGTACAGAAAAGTTAATTTTTTTTTTTTTTTAATTTCTTGTTATGAATATTAAAAAGTGTTTTTTAATGGTGATGTGTATTCGGAATTTAGGTGAAAAATGGAATTTTTGGTACATTTAAAAACTGTTCCGGCACATAAACACTCTTGGATATAATTTTTGATTAGTCAAGGAACCATTTAAGCCCATAAAAATGAAAATGGTAAAAAAAAAAAAAAAAATTTTACAATTATTACAAACTTTAAGTCGAGCTACGTTTCCCTAATGGGACTCTGAACATCAATCAAATTGACAGTATTTATAATATAGTCTATATCAATAAATTGTTTTGTAAAAATTAACATTCTCATGAAAATAAAGAAACCATAAACATGTGGACTGCTATACTACAAATTATACTACTTCTTTGACTTTAACTTTATAATTTAATCTAGGGCAGCGTGTTGTGAGTTTTCATGATAATGTGAAAAGCCCATTGGAAAAAGAGAGCAGCTTTATAATGCAAATAACACATTGGCAATCTAATATTATGACATAATTTGAATCGCTCATTATGGCAAAATTTAACACTTTTAACAATTTATTTTTAACTAGCAATGAGAAAAATAGATAAAAAAAACATGAAGATTAGATAGTTAGCCGTCGAGGTGATAAGCACAGATGGAATAGTTGGGATTCGGCTAAAGAAACCTGAATACGATTTTTTTTTTTTAAATCTATATTTAGGACGTTTCGGCTACTCATTGGTAGCCTTCGTCAGCTAAAATGACAAGAAAAACAGAAATTAATACAAAAAAAAAAGTTTATGATTGAGATAAGTAACAGAACTATAAATACAATTAACTTATTATAAGAGAACAATTTGGTCTTAAATTCTTAGAATGAGTAGAATGAAAATCAATAGAAACATAACAAAAAAAGAAGTAAAAAGGCTATTTTATTGAAGTGTAAATAAGTAAAAAGGTGCTAATAATAATATTAATTAATTTTAACAAAGAAATAAAATACTACATACCAATGAAAATGCCGGGAGGCAGAGGAAGACCAAAGTTGACCTTGGTCTACTTTTTTTCTGTATGAATTTCTGTTTTTCTTGTCATTTTAGCTGACGAAGGGTACCAATGAGTAGCCGAAACGTCCTAAATATAGATTTTTTTAAACAAAAACCGTATTGAGGTTTCTTTAGCCGAATCCCCACCGTTCCATCTTTACTTATCATCCATCTTCATGGGAAAAATATTATCTGTTTCTATTCTAAGCTTTTCAAATGACAATAGGGATATGAGCAGGAACCGCTAAGATGATGCAGTTCATGCGAGTCGGACTTTTTTTGTTCTAGATTAAAAATTTCCACCTGCAGACTATCGCCCTTGAAAAAATAGGGCTTCCGTTTGTCAGAGGCTATACTGCCATTACTTTTTTCAAAGAATTGAAACGTATTTTTTTGGGGTACATCCCGTATAAAACGTTTGATATAAAAAATTGAAAAATATTGATTTGACGAAGGCTACCAATGAGTAGCCGAAACGTCCTAAATATAGATTTTTTTAACAAAAATCGTATTGAGGTTTCTTTAGCCGAATCCCAACTATCCCATCTTTGCTTAAAAAGATAAAAAGAAAGAGGTAATCAAATTGCGTAATTGAATGTAAACCTCCATTGTATTAAAACCTGTAAAATAAACAACATAAGTATTGCGTCACTTGGTAACATGTAAGGATTGCGTATGTACCGTAAAATTGGGTTACATTAGTAAAGTCAGAGATGGGCATAATTTTATTTATAAATAAAAATACGAATTTATTCGTACTTCATATTTTTGTGAATACGAATATAAATAAATTCGTATTCATAAGTGTGAATACAAATTTATTTTTATTCACATATATTAAATAAAAAAATACAAATAAAATTTTATTCGCAAATTATTCTGTGAATAAAAATAAATTCACAGAAAATTTTTTAAATAATCACAAAAAAAGTGAATATTTACAAAAATCAAGTGATTACAAAAAAAAATCACATTAAAATATACGAATAAAAATTTATTCACATTATAATTTGTGAATACAAATTTCTTCACATTATAATTTATGAATAAAAATTTATTCACAATAAAATTCGCAAATAAATTATGAATTTATTCGTATTAAGATGATATTACGAAAGTTATTCAAGGTGATTTTTTTTTTCTTTTTTTTTGATGGAGTTACAGATGACAAACTGTGTCCCTGCAGCATGGCTGGTGGTCCTGCGGCGGACTCGGGGTAAACAAAAAATCTAGGCGCTAATAACCTAGACGTTAAACGCCTTAAAAAATCACCTTCAATAACTCTCGTAATATCATCTTAATACGAATAAATTCATGATTTATTTGCGAATTTTATTGTGAATAAATTTTTATTTACAAATTATAATGTGAATAAATTTGTATTTGTATATTTTAATGTGATTTTTTTTTGTAATCACTTGATTTTTTGTAAATATTCACATTTATTGTGATTATTTACAATTTTTTCTGTGAATTTATTTGTATTCGCAGAAAAATTTGCGAATAAAATTTTATTTGTATTTTTATATTTAATATATGTGAATAAAAATAAATTCGTATTCACACTTATGAATACGAATTTATTTATATTCGTATTCACAAATATATGAAGTACGAATTTATTTATATTCGTAATCACAAATATATGAAGTACGAATAAATTCGTATTTTTATTTATAAATAAAATTATGCCCATCTCTGAGTAAAGTGTGGTGGAATATTTCCATTTAACACTGAAGTGTCGAACTCTACCAAAATAGTAGGAACAGACAAAAACATACCTTTACATAAATGCTGCTACGATATTATCATTTATTTATAGGTATATATTTTTCTGTTCGCACTCTTTGGGCAAATTTCGACCATTGGTATGACTTAAATAAAATATCCTTGCAGTGTAGCTTTGAACAAATTTCACCACTCAGTACTGTAATATGTAAGGAATAAATATGTAATATTGTCTAATTGTCTAATTTAATGTTGTTTAATTGCATAACCAGATGAATATGTATAATCCTATTTGTTTAATTAGATTTATATATTTAATATTGTAATTGGATGTAATAATTGGATATGTAATAATTGTTTCGAGCGAATCGCCTTAGATGTTCATGAATAAAAATGACAATAATTTGTTAACTTAAATTTCAACGCCCATTATTATTAACTAAGAATTTTGGGACGAGTTATCGATAGGTTTCCAACCTTTTCTAGCCAGGATAGTGTTGATGCATTTTCTTTTTTCTAAAGAAATGCCATCACCCCATAGTGGGAATCGAACCCACGACCTTTGGCTCGGAGTGAGTGTTAAGTGCACACGCCTTAACACCCACGGTCACCGGGCCTCCAAATAATAATAATAACAAAAAGGTGAAAGATTTTCTGAAAATTAGTATTAGCAAAATACGAGATAGAATAGTGCAAAAAATTCTAAAAAGAGACTAACGAAAAAATATGTTGCATTGAACCAATATGAACATTTTCATGTACGTAACAGACTAGTATTGTCATGAAAATTTCAAGAAACTCGACTTTTGTATATAAATCAATCCGTGTCAGATAAACCTTTGTTTGTTGAGAGTGCCTATAGAGAATATCACGAAAACATAGTAATATTATATTCGTCCATGAATAATGTGTTATTTGTCATTTAAATTTATTTGTTAGTTAGTTCGTGTTAGTAAATTTTTAGTTATTGAATAATATCATTAAAAAAACACACTGCACGAGATCATAATTTTGTAATGTTTTCATATATAAATAAATTGTCATATTTTATTTACAATTAATCCCAGGTCAGTGAACTATTTGTTATAAATACATATTTGAAGTACAATTGGCGAGAATTAAACAAAACAGAGTCTTAACTTGTTTCTATTTACTAGTGCATTTATAATATTTCTGTGGAAATTAGTATTTAAACACGAACAATGGCAAAACGAAGCCTTCACCTTTTGAATATATTAAGTGATTTATTTAATTTGAATGTATATGAATATATTCGTGGCGTAAAATTATTTTGAAAATTTATATTAATATCATAGCTCTGGAGCTCTGCTTCATACTAACAATTATCCGTGTAATTTACCCCAGATTGTTTTTTATTTTTCAAATATTATTGAGTATGACTGGTTTGGCGGAACGATTGTCAAATATATCTTATCGGAGACCGAATAGGCAACCGAAGGTCCGAATAGGTCCGTTTTTTTTTTATTATTATTTGAATAATAATAAAAAAAAACAACAAAAAAAACTTAATAAATAAATAGGCTCAACAAGTTTAAGGAACATACACATTTAATATGTAATGTACTCAAATGAACAAAACTACAATCATCCAAAAATGCAATTATAGACAAATAGATAACACAATCTTCGGTACTTACGTACTAGTTGCAGCGAGAAGTGGGTCTCTTTCAGGGATCCGGTTCATGAAATGAGAACTCAATTGATGTTGTGGCAATATGGCGACCGTAAGACCATTTATTAATATATCGTCGAGTTGGATTGACTAGAGTTTCGATATAACCTTGAGCGAGCGTAATTATTGCTATGCGTTTCCGCTCGCTACTCTCGCTCAAGGTTATATCGAAACTATAGTTAATCCAACTCGTTGGTAATATCACTGGTTTTTCGGTGGAAAATGGGCCGATATGCAATTTAACATTGCTTCAAAAGAGTACTTTTCAGTCATTAGTAAATCCCAAATACTCATTTTCCTAGCCGAAATATAACTAGTAAAAGCACAAATCTAACAGTAAGTGAACACAAAATGATGACTAGAACGGAAGAAAGAACAGCCAATGGAATTGCCCATAGGAATGAACCAATAGAAACGCTTCATTTGAGTTCTAATTTCATGATCCGGATCCCTGAACGAAACCTACTTCTCAAGATCGGTGCAACTAGGATGTAAGTACCTAATCTTCTTTCTATCATTAAAGATTGGCTTGGTAACCTCGTGCAATATTGTAGAATGGCATTTAGTATTTAATGTTTTTTATTTTATATTCTTTTAGTAATATGGATTCAACGAATTAAAAGAAATAAAATTGGTATCAATTGGTAAAGTTTCATTTATATTTAATTTTGTACCATTGTTATAACGATTTTACTGTGCTAGTTCTCCTTTGGAATTAAAAACTGTCCAACCTTCATTCCTCAGGATTGCCTTTTATGGAAGGTTAACAATATTTTTGTATCATTGTTTCAATAAACAACGTTTTATTGCTAAAAGCTGATTAATAATAATTCCAACTCGGACTACAAGTCTACTAAGGTACAAGTCTATTAATGAAATAACGTTATATAAGAATATTTATTTGTTTATAATGATTTAAATTAAATGAACATTATTCCGGATCGTGTAATAATTTAATGAGGGGAAGGTTTTAAAAAGTTAAGCGTTGTCAGAAAAGGAATTGATATTCATATAATTATAAAATATAAATTCAATTTTGCGCTTATCTTAATCCAACATAAGTTGGATGAACAGTTAATTAATTGTCTGAACAGTTGTTTAAACACATAATAGAATTAATATTATATATTATTCAGTTACCGCATATAATCTTAAAAAAACAAAAGAAATGAATAAAATTATAATAAAAAACAACAAAATAAAATAAAAATGAAGGTAACATGTAAAATACAAATAAAATACATAATTCTCATATTTAAACGGAATATTCCAATAATCTTAAATTTCTTTCATGAACATAATTAAGTTGTTTGTTATTTTCGTTAAAATTAATTATAATGAGAATTAATATTATTTTGTGAGGAGCATTCAAATATTTTAATTTTTCCGATACATTATACGGGTCGTGGGTATTTTTATTAATGAACCACCGCTCCACTAATCTACAAGAGATTTCCTAGCCCGCGCGATTCCTATGACTGACTGCTACGAGAGAGGTTCTTGCTTCCGCTGTGCCCATGTGCCGCGTGCTGCCGACACAGTAAATCCGTTGCCCTTATGACAGTAGCTTCTCTCAGGGTCTATGGCAATCCGCTTCCCTTGGCGTTATCAAGCTGTTCCTCGGTGCAGTTTTACGCCCGGTTCCAGCTTTTATTCTGCAGGCCACTCGGCGGTCGGGGAGATTTCCCCTTAATTCCTTGGGCCTCCTTCCTTCTTCTCACTCTTCAATGCCGTGTACCCGGAAGTGATTGTCCTAAAGGTAAGGCTGATTTTTCAATTTACTATATACATGGATTGTAATCATAGTCGATTATTTTTCACCCTCCGCTTTTATCTGAGCTCACCAGGGCATCATATTTTGTTTTGTTTTTTTTTTGCTATTTCTTTATACAACAAATTTGTAAATCATGTAGCTAAAATGAGACTTCCTATTCAAAATAACTCAACGATTTTTCAGGAAGTATTTAAACCACGACATATCAAAACAGTGTATTAACTGTTTCTATTCAAAGCTTTCCAAATGAAAGTGGACTAAACACGGAAACGCGCTAAAATTACGCAATTCCTGAAATTAGGACTTTCAAAATAATCCCAAAAGATCGTAGCCACAATATGGCGGTGGTATATTCATACATTTAATAATATTTGTTTATAAATATAAAAATTGACTACTTTTACATAAACAATAAAGAAGAAAATATCTAGACAATTTCAACAAATTAAACAGTGAAATATTCGTTTATAAATTTAACAAATATACATACATATTTATATACATATATGTATGTATGTTTATAATATTACCTGGTCCAAGTATAAGTTCATTTTACATTTCCCTGTCGTTGGCTTGATTTTATATAAACTTAGACAAGCCTCCGACAGACCAAATTTTTTGAGATCTGGAAATGTATTCAAAACTGCAGTGGGAGTGAGATAGAAATATTGAATTCTTAATTATATATACCAAATACTTAGATAATCTCTTGGATAAATCAAGCAAAAAAGATATACATATGTGTTAGTAGATAATGAAAATTATAAGAATCCTTCCCTTTCACAAGAAATATTATTGAACATTTAATGGACTTGTTCATGTTGGAATTAACGTGCATACTTTTTGTGTGACTCTGGTGTTTACTTGTATAACTCTATCCTAGGTTTGCCCAGTTAATTAAATAATAGTATCGGAAACCCCCTATTCTAATGAACGGATTTAGTTTATTTTTACAGCATACTTTTCTCATTAGATGGCCACAGCGAATACCGAGTTTCGTCGAAATATAACAAAAACTACGTCTGCATGGTAAAATGAGTGTTTTGGGTCCTGGGGACCCTCCCCCACCCTATCCGGTGGTCCGATTTTGGTGGTTAACGAACAGTGTTCAATCGTTTGCTAAGTGAACGCTGTATAACAAGTTCTGTGACGAAAAAACAAAATCCTGGCGTCTATCATGTTAACACACACACACACACACACACACACACACACACACACACACACACACATATATATATATATATATATATATATATATATATATATATATATATATACCTAGGATTAGGATTTGCTTTGATCAGTGCGATAAACTGCATAGTCATTACAGGGTCCTTTCATGTCAAAACGACCAGTGCTATATGCCGTCATGTGTCAGATATTTTTCAAAACTTTTTCATGAATAGAGATGTATGAGATAATCTCAAATTAATTTTTTCAGATTTTTTTATCAAAAATTGAACCAGGGGGAATTTTTTGAAATTCTTGTTTTTTTTGCATGATTTTGGTTACTGCCTTTTTGATAACAGTTTTGAAAAACATTTGTGTTTTCCTTTTTTTTCAGCAAATCCGGCTGTTCTCTGTATCAAATTAAAGCTAATGCTTTTCTCTATCAAAATAAGCTATAATAGTGGTACTATAGACAATTGTGTCATGCCAATAATCGCGCAAAGTTATTTTTTATACTTTTTCATTAGGTAGGTTCAGTAAGTCATACCTCAGAAATCACAATTACCACATGCATCATAATTTTTTTCTAGAATGATCAAACAATGTACTAGTTATGTTCAAAAAATAAAAATTGTGTTTTTGGCGGTTATGAAAAAAAAAATTTCTTAAGAAAAGGTTCACTTAAAATGTCAACATCGTAAAATGTATATTTAAAGTTTTTCTGAGCTCAAAGTAACTCAACACATTTATTACAACCAATAAAACTATAACCTATTATATTACAAGGACATTTGACATTAATTTCAGATTATTATTATCACTATTAGGTACCTAATTTTTATAGTGGAAAGTCATATCGTAGTTTCTGTACATTTCGGATTCAGTTATATGCTTTGATCCAGTTATGAAACACAAAAAGAATGTCTGTAAAGGTCTTAGCACTGTTTCTCTTCCATTAAAAAAAAAAAAAAAAATATGTGAACAAAAGTTTGATCTAGGTACAAAAATATGTGTTTCTTGTAGAAACGCTGTCTACACAACAGAGTTTTTTGTTTTTTCGTCACGAAACTTGGTATATAGTATTCCCCTAGGAAATGAAACGAGTTCGTTAACCACCAAAATTGGTTCATCTCCTGACACAAAGTAGTTATTCGCCCATACCGACCACAATTATTCTTGGAATATAATAGGTTATAGTTTTATTGGTTGTAATAAATGTGTTGAGTTACTTTGAGCTCAGAAAAACTTTAAATTTACATTTTACGAAGTCGACATTTTAAGTGAACTTTTTCCTAAGAAAAAATTTTTTTTTTCATAACCGCCAAAAACACAATTTTTATTTTTTGAACATAGCTAGTACATTGTTTGATCATTCTAGAAAAAATTATGATGCATGTGGTAGTTGTGATTTCTGAGATATGACTTACTGAACCTACCTAATGAAAAACTTTGCGCGATTAGTGGCATGACAATATTGCCTATAGTATCACTATTATAGCTTATTTTGATAGAGAAAAGCATTAGCTTTAATTTGATACAGAGAACAGCCAGATTTGTTGAAAAAAAAGTAAAACACAAATGTTTTTCAAAACTGTTATCAGAAAGGCAGTAACCAAAATCATGCCAAAAACAAGAATTTTAAAAAATTCCCCCTGGTTCAATTTTTGATAAAAAAATCTGAAAAAATTAATTTGAGATTATCTCATACATCTCTATTCATGAAAAATATCTGAGATATGATGGCACGGACATATATTAAAATTGGGCGATTAAGGTGTACACCCTTTGTTTGTGTTCTACATCTCCGTCATGAGTGCAACCTCAATAGCTACTTTCCTTTGGCGGCTAGCTGTTCGTTTATTCAACAATTACGACCGAACCCCGTCTATCTATTTCGTCTTGGTAATTTATTCTAGTTCTTAGGCATTGCCCAACTAAATTCTATCTTCGGTAACAAGAAGCATTGAATGGTACAGAGTGGCAGGCTTAGAGAAGGGATTGATTCAAGCTTAATTATTGATGGATTCAAGCTGGATTAAGTGGAATCAAATCAATAATTTACCAGCCGAAGTGTCGGCTAAGGTAAATGGAACCTAATGAGGCTGTTGCGTGCTAGAATAATTCATACATAACCTTACCTCTAATCAGATTATTTCTCAGCTTTAATACATTAAAAAATTATTTTGCGAGGGACATAAAAATTCATGTTCTTTTCATTCTCACGATTTTGGAATACCCAATGACTTTAGAGTTTTTTTTAGCGTGGTTCCTGCCTCCCTCCATAGGGAGGAACCCCGCTTATAAGGTTGACCTCATGGCGCAATCCGGAAGTGCTGACTAGAAAAGTTTACGTTTCAACCTAGACAACGAAAATAACGGTGGTTCAAATTTATATATATATATATATATATATATATATATATACGTTTGTCTGTTCGCCCACTAGGTTAGCGAATAATGGTCCGAGTTTGATGAAATTCGGTACAAAAATCTTTCGACTAATTTGAAAGGTCAGGTTTCTTCACCAGCAGAATCCGTCCACCGGAACATGGTTTTTGGAGCAAAATTCGCGCGAAAAAAAATGGTAAAGCTTACGTTTTCGAGTTCACATGCTTGCAGTTACTTGTTTTATAGGATTCTTAACGTAGAAAACCGAATGAAACCATTTTAAAAGCGATATCTGTAACTGATTTCGAGAAACATTGAAACACCTACTTTTCGAAACTAATTTTCAGTTTGGGTATTTAGAAATGATTAATTCTGGAACTTGTTCCAGACGTTTGATATTCATCTAATCTATGATAGGTAAATTTTGGTTCCGTTTGGAGTTAAGGAATTACTAAAAATCGAGTATTTAATTAAGTGGCATCAATAGTTTTGGGAGTTTCGTATATTTTCTGAAATATCTCGAAAACGGTTTGGAATTCGTCGCTTTCAGGTCGTTCAAAAGGTTCGTCATCGACTGCTAAGCCTTAAACTGTAGCCAGGTAAGATAGCCCGTGCCACTCTTCCATTTTGTGATAATCCTCAATATATTGGAATTGATGTAACTTTGACTTCAACGCCATTTCTTTAAAAAAGGAATGTATTGAAAGATTCTCCCAGGTTCTACAACATACAGCCTCCTATATTTTTCCATAACAGGTGGGTTTTGAAAAAAGTTTTCCCTCATGTTAGCATTTCTATTATTTACCAGTAACAAGAACGTACCAATGAACCCCTAGCTCTCAGTAACTACGTCATCTTAGCTTTTTCAAACGGAAATCATTAATTTTACGCAATATAATAAAGGATATTAATACCTAGTACAATGGCAATCGAAATTATTAATTAGCTTGAGCGTGCTTAGCTAGAATTATTTTTATCAAAGTTTTAATATTTGCCCTTTAAAAGTAACATCCAAAATTATTGATGCATTATCTCAGCTGTGAATAACCTTATTATTCGCCTTAAGGGTTAACTTTAGATGCTAATTTTTGTTGTATTTTGACGTTTAGATTTATTAATTTAAGTAGATATTGCGTATTCAGCTGAAAAATGGACTGGATATTGGGCAAATGTGTAAAATTGTGGATTCTCATAAAATGATAAATATGAGAAGATAATATTCTCTTAGCTTGTTTCCATCATTATTATGTGCTTAAACTTCTTCTATAACAGAATTACAATGGACATTAGTCACTTTTTAGCGCGTTTCCTCCCTCCCTCCATAGGAAAAAAACCTTCTTATGAGGTTGACCTTCTCACGCAATCCGGAAGTGCCGACTAGAAAATTTCACGTTTCGGAACCCGTAGATTAAGAAGAAAAACAGGCTCAAAATGGTCCGATTATGATGAAATTTCGTACAAAAATCTTTCGTCGAGTTTAAAAGATCAAGTTCGTCTAACAGGCGTGTATTAAAATCAGCCGAAATCTCTGGAACAGCGCCATATTAACGTTTCGAATATTCCCCTATATCAGAAGTGAACCAAATGGCTTTCGGTTCATCTGCCATCTGTCATCTTTGGGTGTACGTTATTTCCCTCATAGTGAATCTCAAAAGAAGTCTGACCCGCAGTAACTGCTTCATATAAGGGCAGAAAAAAGACTGACTCGCAGGACCTATGTCATCTTAGCTTTTTCATTATTCCCCTTCAACAGGCAAGTACCGAGTGAAGTCCGACCTTCTCGACCTGTGTCATCCTAGCGCTTCCATTATTCCCCTACAACTGGCAAGTGCCGATTAAAGTCCGATCTTTTGGACCTACGGCATCTTAGCACTTCCATTATTCCCCTACAGCAGGCAAGAGCCGATTAAAGTCCAACCTTCTGGTCCTACGTCGTCTTAACACTTCCATTATTCCCCTACAACAGACAAGTACCGATTAAAGTCCAACCTTCTGGTCCTACGTCATCTTAGCGCTTCCATTATTCCCCTACAACAGGCAAGTGCCGATTAAAGTCCGACTTTCTGGACCTACAGCATCTTAGCACTTCCGTTATTCCCCTACACCAGGAAAGTGCCGATTAAAGTCCGACCTTCTGGTCCTACGTCATCTTAGCGCTTTCATTATTCCCCTACAACAGGCAAGTGCCGATTAAAGTCCAACTATCTGCACCTACGTAATCTTAGTGCTCCAATTATTTACTGGCATGAGCCGAATGAAGTCCTAAAGTTATGAATCGTCAACATTTAGCGTCAGCAAATCCGGATTTTGTAACCTTTTTGACGTCATATGGGAGTATTTTCACATTAGGAAGGGGAAAGCAAGCTATAGCAGCAGTAGAACTAAAATTAACTACTTTTTTTTTAAACTACACTGCCTCGTCGAGCGCTTCCAGAATTCATATTCAACCAGTGAGCTGTTAATAATGCTATAATTCACCACACGTTGTTCCTCGTTGATTTAACCTTTATTAGATATTTTACCACACGGGCTGTGGATATTGAATATTTTGCTAACAAAGTTAAGTTAGTTTGCACTCTTGTTACTGTTAATTAAGAAGCTTTTGAAATTCATATTGCATTACTTTAGCTGTAACTAATCCTGTTATCGTTGTTAAATTTTAGTCGCCAAATTGTTGTCCTTTGAATGTTTGGTATATTTATTAATTTATTGGATGCGGATAATTTATTTTCAGACAACAAAGCATCGCTACTTTGTGATAATCGAGGCAGCCCCAGGAAGAAGGGCACATAGCTAAAACGTCCGACTAGCAGGAACTGCGTCATCTTAGCATGGTTCTGTTCTTATCCCTAGTGTCATTTGGAAAACTTGAAATAGAAACAGATACCATTTTGGTTAGACCTTTCGTGAAATACGTTTATGGTCCCATATACGTGGCAGATGGCAAGACTACCCTTACCTGGGGAAATTACTCCTCTGCCTTCTCAAAGTTCAATCTGGAAAAACACCAAAACGTTTCTCATTTTCTTGTGTTCTTTTACTATAACACTAATTTTACAGATAAATGAAATTTAACACGAAAAAGCAAACAATTAAAAACGGAGTAAAACCTGTTTAAAAGAACAAAACCAACACATTTGATGCTTTAAGCAGTATTTTATACGGCGCTTCGACAACTAGGCCATTAGCGCCGACATCCAGGGTGGAGCGAAGAATTTTCTCAACGAGCCGTGGGATGAGAAAATTCCTGCCCCCGGTGGGGATCGAACCCACCATCTCCCGCTTATGAATCTAGCGCGCTAGCCACTAGACCACGGGAGACCCCTTTAAGCACTTATTTCTCCAATTGACATTGGCTAATCGAAAATGTCTTCAGAATATTTTTTGTAGAGAATTTTGTAAGCTTTCGAATGGTTACGTTTTATATCCCACGATTTTCTAACCGTTTTCAGAAATATTTACAGAAATATAGAAAGATCCCAAAACCTTTCATGTCTATTAATAAAAGTCCGTCACGCAGGAGCTGCATCACTAAGCACTTTCCTCAGAATTTGGGTAGTGTAGACTGCTTTCCCGAACAATTTGCTTAAAATATCCTACATAAATAAAATAAAAACGTGAATAGTTCTCATTTTGTAATGAGTAACTGATCAATTATTAATTTGCATCCAGAGTTATGTTTACACATGGTACCTACTACACTACGTAATAAATACAAAAATCCTCATATTATCGTATTTTGATCTAACGCAGGAACAGGATACAGTCACTCTAGTGGTAGAAAGCGCTCCTTGCGGCGGCTTTGTGAACCTACGTCTGCCGGCTTTTCTATTCAAATATATTACAAATTAAACCCCCGCTTTCCGATTGACCGATTCAGCTCATTTTTACAACACTTCTTTCTCATGAGTTACACACGACGTATACAGCGTTTCGTTACAATACAGCAGAAATTACGACCGGTATGAGTATATTAGGAATTTGGGTCCCGAGTAAACCCCCCCTTCTAATGAACCGATTTAGTTTCTTTTTACAACACATATTTACCTGTAGATTACCACTTCGAATACCGAGTTTAGTCGAAATATACCATAAATCACGGCTGGTAGTGGCGAATTGGTATTGTGGGTCCGGAGTAAACCCCCCCTCCTAATGAACCGATTTCGTTTATTTTTACAACACATATTTACCTGTGGATTAGCACTACGAATACCGAGTTTCGTCGAAATATACCAAAAATCACGGCTGGTAGTGACGAATTGGTATTGTGGGTCCGGAGTAAACCCCCCCCCCCCTTCTAATGAACCGATTTAGTTCATTTTTATATCTCACTTTTCTCTCTATATTAACACTACGAATACCAAGTTTCGTTGAAATATAACAAATATTACGGCTGACATAGTCAAATAAGTGTTTTGGGTTCGGGGTAAACCCCCCCTTTCGGTGGACCGACTTTGGTGGTTAACGAACTCGTTCAATCGTTTGCTAATTGAATGCTATATACCAAGTTTCGTGACGAAAAAACAAAAACTCTGGCCGCTATCGTGTTAACAGACATATATATATATATATATATATATATATATATATATATATATATATGCATATATATATATATATATATATATATATATATGCATATGTATATATATATATATATATATATATATATATATATATATATATATATATATATAGATATATATAAATTTTAACGGGGGTCATTTTCGGTGTCTACTAGGTAGGATCGATAAAGATTTGAAGAAATTTTTCAAAAATTCCATCATGAGTCCAACCTCAATAGCTACTTTCCTTCGGAGGAAAGTGCTAAAATGTTTTTTAATACTTCCTGAACTCCAAATGAAACCAAAATTTAAAAATCTTCGTTTAGGTGAATTTTAAACATGCAGAAAATTTTTCTATTAAATCCCACTATTCTAAGTGCCAAAACCGAAAATTACAAGTTACAAAAATGTTTTTTCCACTTTTCTCAAAAACGGTTACAGATATCGCCTTTAAAATAGTTTCACTCTTTTTCCTAGGCGAAGGAACCTATAAAACGAGTACCTGCAAGTATATTCCCTTGGATGTATTCTATTAGTTAACGAACATAACCTTTCAAATTAGACTAAAGATTCTCATACTAAATTTAATCGAAATATTACTTAAGTGGGCGGAAGCTCATGCATAAATAAAACTCGTCAACTTCGCTTTATATGCTTTATTTTCGCTCTACATGTTTCGCGTCCCTTGACGCCTCTTCAGGAGCAATTTAATTATATATACATACATTTAGTCTTAGCTAATGAAGACCTTTTACAGGTAGGGCCACGCTCATACTAATACAATGACGTTAATATGGCTGTTCTCCATCAGCTGTTACAGCTCGTCAGATCATGTTCAAGTTGTAGACGTTATTTTTGATTTTCCTATGTGATGAGAGTAAATAAAAATAATAATACATGTTTTGTTTTGTAGACTCTGAATAGCCCTGAGAAAATTAAATAAAATGAGACTGTACGATGAATGGTTCATCACCGGGAACATATTTCTGATCAATTTTCTTGAGTTATCTATATTTATTAGTGGCACTTTTCCCGCCCGATGTCATTCAACGAATATCTGAAATTGTTGGACCTGGTGGTTTTTGGGTTTCCTATTTGATGCAGTACAACCTCGGCCCGGCCAAATCCTTGCCATGAATTATCACTGAAAGCTAATTATTTCGAAATTAAAAAAAAAAAAAAAAAAAAAAAAATCAGTCCCGTAACAGGCCACAAGGGCCCAGAGGGGCAGATACTGTAGAGGTATCTGATTCTTGACCATACGGCACACTAGGGAGATAGTGTGGTCAACACTATGCTCCTATTTCGAAATTACTTCTCTATTTTCATTCGACAACGGAAAAAATCTATTGCTGGATATTTTTTTGATACTCAGAAATGCAATTAGTTTGTTGTAACATATCTCAATTTGATATTAAAGTCTTTTAATTTAATAAGAGAAGAAAGTATTTATTTTTTTTAAAGCCTTTTCAACCAATAGAGGACACGGATCCTTTTCTGAACCTTATTCTTTAATTGAATTTAGTTTTCTTGAGCTAATTTTTTTATCTATTTATTATTTAAGTAACTGACTTATTCAGGGACGACAGTCAATATATAGAAAACACATTAGACTTTTTGAAACAAACCAGACTATATGACACACTCTAAATGAAATTAAACCCTCAATATAATCCCCAAAATAACTTATACTCATAATATTATAATAGACTGATTGGAAAACTAATATATATATATATATATATATATAGGGTGGTCCCGAAGGAAATCGCCATACTTAACCCTTAATTAGTGGCGTGCTTTTTCTTCCATAACTAAAGGTGTCGGGGTCCCAGTGAAACAAACATTAAATTGATTTTTTTGGGTAAAGTAATTTAAATAAATAATAATAAACAATAATATTTATTGAAATACAAAGATTTCAAAGGGCAAAGGTCGAATAAACAAATACATTCGGGTCAATATGACCCGGCGCCACTAATTAACTAACGGTTAAGGGGTGCGTAATCCGACTAAAGTGTAGTTGAATGCCACCAAGGAAAAATATTTACTTGCATCATTTCCCTAGATATTGGCGATTCCGTGTTTTTTGTCTAAACCCTAGTTTTTGAACATTTTTGCGCTATTTGTCGTTCACGCCAAGGGAAAATTTAATTCTGATGACATTTTCAAAATATTCATTAAATTTCCTATAAGATCTCATGTACTTTGTGGAAAAACTTCTCAAGCCAAATTCACAGCAGCCACCCAAGCAAATAGCTTATCACGGAGTAAAAATTTTTCATTTTTAGTGTTCCAAGGACCGCACGAACATTTTTTTTGGTTACGTAGCTGGGACTCTTAGAAAAGTTGCAATATTTCATTGCCTTTCACCTTATACAACCACATCATAGATAGTTGCATGACTGATTTGGTAGTAAGTGTCAACAGTCAATTTTTTTTTTTTTTTTTTTTTTTTTTTTTTTTTTTTTTTTTACAGCATTGTAAATAAGTTAAGAAGTTTGTTACTTTAATTAATTAAAGTTTGTTGTTTAGTTTAACATTGTAAATAGGTAAATTCTTAAGTTAATTATAAATATGAATTATAACGGTGCGTTAAAACTATATCAGATTTAAAGCTCTATACTGTGTACGTAAAAGTATATTTGCAGTCTATTTATATAAAATCATCTAAGATTATCTATCAGCTATCAATGGAAATCATACCATATGTAAAGCTCTTGTCGCCAAAGCTGCGAAGTCTCTCAATAAATTTAGTAATAATATTTAAGTAACTGCCCCATTACTCATTTGTGTATAATTTATTTCTAACTACAATTAATAGTTCACAACAGGTTTCAAAGCTAAACGTTTCCAAAGAGAAATCATTTTGGATTGTTCAGACGACGTTTTCTCACAACGACTTTTGTCAAATGAACTTTGTGTTCGAACGACTTTTTGCCAGGCAAACATTATCCGTTAATTCTCAACTTTGCCATAGGATAGCGAGATATCGCACTTCTCCTAGCTGAAGTGTGCCGTTTTGTTCGAAACAGCGTAAACGCAAACTGATTCGTAAGACTTGCGTCTTAATACCCTTTGTCTGAACGTCGCACAGTGCGACAGCCTGTGGACAAAAGTCGAAAATGCAACTATTTTTTCCAACTTGTTTTGCTTTACTAATCCTTTTAGATCGACCTCGGTGACATGGAATGGGAGCTTTTATTCGAATATTATTAACACAAAGGATTCAAACCATGTTTGAACAAGTGGTTGTTCGCTTATCTTTCTAAACGAAAAAATTCCTTACAAAAGTCTTTTCGAATTTTTAGTATCTATCTATTAGTTTCTTACCTTCTTCGATGCCTTCACATCGAAGAAGCTAAGAAAATTTCCATTGTCTTTGTTTTTAACATTTTTCGTAAATATTTTTAAGTAACATTTTTAAAATAACTTCAGATACACTTTTTTCAATTTCGATCCAAAACGTCTCGAGTTTCTGAATTATTTTGGTTTAACAACAGTTATACTTCATGTGTATACTAATTTTTCTTGCTTTGAACTGCTTTGAATGATTCTGTGTTTAATTTTCTCTTTCAGAAAACATAAACCCAAAACATGTTGACATTTTGGAAATAATAGGATCAATTCCAATGGTGACTTTTTAAATCGTCTTTTAATATCTTCGTACCCTTTAATTTCTTTAAGCAGGAAAATAAACCATTCATATTCAAAGCTTAATGACCGCGACAACACGAATTTAAACTCTCTTTAAGTTGAACTGGACAACTTAACTCGAAGATAGTTTTTCGGACAACGAATAATTGATTTTAATTCTTTATACATTTTTTTATAATTATTTCTAATGATTTGTATAATAATTTATTTTTTCTTTGATAAAATTGGATGGTCGATAAACCACTTCAAATAACTTTTTGTAAATATAATTTTACTTGGAAAAAACTTAGTTTTTATTCAAGGCCCTTAAAATACATGCGTTCTTTAGCGATTAAATTAGTTTACTCTTTAAATGTCCGTCAAGAACGACTTTTGTCCACTTACACCATAAGAACGCCGCACTGTGCGTCGGCACATTTGGGTCACCCAATCACATCTTGTCATCTTGTGTGTGTGTGGCGCATGCCGAGACGCACCACACACACACTAGTTAAAACTGTTCCATTCAGAACTACCAATTTTCATACACTGGTTTTTGAACTGTCTGGTTCTTATCAGCGACACTGCACGTGGAACGGTCTTCGTGTTTCCACGTGCCATATTAACGAATAAAACTCTTTTTGACGAAACTTCGTCCAGACACAAAGTTCATTTGACCAAAGTCGTCGTGACAAAACGTCGTTTGAACAATCGAAAATAATTGATTATTATGATTATTGTTATTATATTATTATCAGAATAGGGAAAAAATCAATGAAACAGTTGACAAATCGATTAAATTTTGCTTATGACTAATCAAACATGGGATGAAATATTATGAGAATTAGTCATAATTAACCTATTATCGTTAATCATTTGTCATAAATGATATTTATCATTACTTACATGTGAAATTAATCATAAATCTTTTCGTTAATCGTCAATCATTGACAGTGTGTCGTGATGATTGACATGACTAATGTTGTAAATAAATTCGGTATTAGGCTACTTGTTTACAAATATATAATAGGGCAAATTGCCTTCATGAAGCAATTCTGTTTTATTTTTTGAATAGGCTGTTCAAAAGATAGAATTGTTCCGAATAGTGATCGAGGAATATTTTGGTGTAATTATGAATACCATTACGCTCAACACTGAAAATATGAGTCAAACCCATGTTTATAGTAATTATTTCGAAATTTTATGAAGTTAATCATGAATCATAAATGTAGTTTTTTAGTCTTTAATCATCAATCTGCGTAAGTTTAGTAATTAATAATTAGTCAAAGCCTCTTTTAATCACTAATCATTAATCACAAATCATTATTGTAGAAGTAGTTAGTCGTTAGTCATTAGTCATGAGGAAATTTGATTGATAAATCATCAATCGTTAGTCACATCCCGACCACTCATTTAATCATTAGTTAAAAAATTAATCACAGTTTTCCCTACTCTGATTATTAGCTTAAGTAAGTAACAATCGGAATAACATTGTTAGTACCCAGTTTGTATAAAATGGCAGGGGTTTTGTGACATTTTCACTTATAAAAATAATTTGTTGATGTAAATATTAAGTATTGGAGTATGATTATTTCTAGTAATAGTTTGTTTGAGTGGTATTGAGATACACACGTGTTATCGTTTTTTTTTAAATATATATATATATATATATATATATATATATATATATATATATATATATATATATAAATCACGTGCCGTATGTCTGTTTGTTCCTTATAAAAATCTACACCGTTCGACCGATTTTGACGAAACTTGCCACACAAGTAGGTCTTGATGCGGGAAATCTCCTAGGCTAGGTCAAAATAGTCAAATTTCAAAATTTGGTCAAAAGGTAATAAGTATTGTTCAAGAAAAATTGGCTACATTGAACCATTCAGATTCTGACGGCCATTTTGAATAATGTCTCAAATAAATTTGTTGATGTTCTTGATAATTAGAATAACTCGAACTCATTGATGACTTTACATCATTATTTAATGCAGTTTATTTCAATTTTATATCAACAGTCACTGTCTAACTAAGGAGCGCTGGCCTTTCTTAGATGAGAGCTATCTACTCGCAGGCTATGATGCTTGCCTCTGTCGGCTGTAATATGAATTGCTGTGGTGCTGGCCACTGTTGGCTGTTTCACGAGACAGCACTAAACAGATATAAACAAATTCACACCGTTTGACCGATTTTGACGTAACTGGGTATACAAGTAGATCTTGATACGGGGAGAGTCGTAGGCAGAAAGTAGGTGTAGCATGGCACACTGGGTAACAGCTAGTAATAAATAAAAAAAAAAAAAGAAATAGTAGAGTCTGGCTCAAATCTGATTAGGGATTGAAGATAATTAATAAATAATGCAGACCTAACAATAAAAGGAGCTCTCACCAAATTATCATTTGACCAAAATATTCAGAAGAAGTCTCCACTGTCTGCCAAATTGACAAGTCACCGACATTTGAATTTGTTCACCGACTGTACACATCTCAGGTCAGAATTAGTATTCACTTTTTTCCTATTGGGCATTTCGGAGTTATTCCTGACCAAACCGGAATTGTAGTAAGAGTAAACAATCTTGAATTCTGTCTAAAGCGAGGAAAGCTAGAACGGCCCAAGGTATTACTAAAATATCAAACTTTTAATTCAAACGTGAAACACAGACTACGCCTAGAATTCCCGGACGAACCGCTTAACCAAACTCAAGATGAGTAATCCTGAATTCCCAATGTTTAATAGGAGCCCTAAAACGGGATTACAACGGCAATTAGTTCATTCCGATTGAACCTCGGCTGGTGTGTATTTCTGGCCCGGTGGTGTAGGTTGATTCCGCTCAATAATCTAACAAGACTTAGACAAAGCGACAGCGTGGGCGGGCAAAACCTAGATTCATTCTTCCACGATTATGTTGGAAGGCTGTGTAATTGTTGGGGATTCGAGTCTGACATTCCCTTTTCCACTCTCTCTCTCTTGTCAAAAACTTCTAACACACTGGACCTGGGCCATCTTAGCTCGCTTATATAACTATGTTATCTGTAGTGTGTCTTGAAAATCTTATAGACAAAATATGCAGAGTTTTCTTTTTCTTATTTTTTTTTGAGGGGAGGTATTCTTGTAACATCATGTTTGTGTGTGTGGGTATGTCTCTAGAAGATGTTTTTTTTTAGTGTAAAAAAGTCAGCAAACGATAGAAAAAAAGCAACCGTTGGAGTCAAAAACCGCACCAGTAAAAAAGATACTCTCGTGTACACAGACTCAGTGTTCTTCCAATTTGGATTAAATGCGGTACAAAAATATGTTATCTATTTTAAATGGTCAAAATCGTTAACCAGTAAAATCCGTCTCCCGCGTGTGACTTTGCACTCGAGCAGGCTCAAATATTTACCGATTTGAATGAAATTCGGTAAAAAAACTACCTTGCCGCAAATAAAATACCAAGCGTGTTAACCAGTCATATTAGCTTACAGGAACACTATTTTTTCGGGGAAATTTGGGTGGAGCGAATTAGCTCATTTTATGGCTATAATTTTATAGGATGCGAGGTAATTGGAAGCGTGGAAACCATGTTTAAGGCCATATTAATAATTATTTTTGAGGGAAGTAGAAAAAAAAAATAGGTTGTTCAGGTATATTTTCTTGAATATCCAGAAACCTTACCAACAAGGACAATTTCCGACCATAACGGTTCTTCTGCCATTTTTGATAGAGGTATATAATTTAGAAAATCCAAATGCAAGAAATTCCAAATTGTCTGATTGATGATTTTTTTGTCTCTGTTAGCCTCAGATTAAATTCGTTGTTGTTCTTTTGATTGTTACTTTCCAGCGAAACATTATACGTAAGTGAGAAGCATGTTTGTATTACTTGTTGTTTAAGCACTTTCCTCCGAAGGAAAGTAGCTATTGAGGTTGCACTCGTGACGGAATTTTTGAAACATTTCTTCAAATCTTTATCTATCCTTGGTAGTATGTCCCCAACAAAAGATTGAACGAATTCGTTAACTAGCAAAATCGGTCAATCTGGAGAGAAGTTTACTCCTGAGCCAAAGTAGTTATTTGGCTACACCAGCCGTAGTTTTTGTTATATTTCAGCGAAACTCGGTATTCGTTGTGATCATCTAAAGAGACAAATGCTTTGTAAACATAAATTAAATCGGTTCACTAGAAGAGGGGTTTACTCCTGACAAACATTACTAATTTCCTCATACTGGTCGTAATTTCTGTTGTATTGTTACGAAACTCCTTATACGTCCTAGGTATCTAATAAGGAAGAAGTTTTATAAAAATTAACTTAATTCGTCTATCGGAAGGGTGGAGGGGTTACTTGTTACTACGTTTGAATTGAATTCTCCCGCCAAACGTAGGTTCGTAAAGCTCCCAGTAGTAGTGCCTCTGTTTTGATATGTGGGCCGTAGAGTTCTGATGTCTGCCACTAGGAGGCGCTGTATCCTGTTCCTACGTTATTACTGTATGCCGTTTCTTTTATTATTCATCAAGATCAATAGGCAAAAATGTGAAGCTTTGTGTATTTATGAAGTAGTGTAGTATTACTCATACAGAAAACTCTGGAAGAAAATTAATTACAAAATAATACCAAACAGGTGAAGAATAACCCTTCAAAAATTTTTCAAACTTTACATTTATTCCTCCATCACAACGTTTCGGACACACAGGTCCATCCTCAGGCAATCATGTCCTGTTCATTACTATAGTTACACTAAAACAGTCATGCAATAAATAAACATGATTCCTGTAAGGAACCAAGTCAAATTACACCTACATCAATTAAACACTCATTATCACAGGCTGTGATAAAAGAAGAATAAAGAAAAAGAATAAAGAAATTCTTTAGAAGAAATTCTTTTAAAGAATAAATTTAAAAGAACAGAACTATTCATGTTTTTATTTTATTTATCTATATAGACTCTTTTAAGCAAATTATTCAGGAATGCACTCGACACTACCCAAACTCAGAGGAAAGTACATTGTTATGTAGCTCCTGAGTGATGGACTTTTGAATTGCTTAAGCTGAGCAGATGGAGCGGCTTAGAGCTGGCTACAGCCAGTTTCCTGTGTTTAATTGTTCGTAAATTTCGTTTTTGAGTTATACTTTTCAGGGAAGATCATTTTTATTTATTTATTTATTTTACGAGCTTCGCAACGACGGCGACTTGCTCTTTTTTTTTTAAGATACAGTAAAAAATACCAATTTATATGTTCACAATTATCAGTAACTTATAGTACTAAATAAAACAAAAGTTTGAAAAGAGCTTACGACAAAAGTTAGGAGGTTTGTGTTAAGAATTATGTGCTAAACATTGTTTAGAGCCTTGCTTTTTGAAATGTAGTTAATATATTTACATAACTTATAACTAAAACTAACAACAAATTTTTTATTAGGTCATGATGGGGTCTACATGTTGTGGTTTTCCATTAATGACCAAGTAAAATTGAGTAATAATTACATAATAGAAAATAAAAATAATAATAATAATTACACTATAGAAAAAAAAAATTCTTTTGTTTCTTCAGATTCTGTGATACAAGTTTGTTTTAAATATTGGAGTATAGAGTGTATGTATGGACTACCCTCTGTAAGAAGTTCTTGTAGGTCGTGTGGGATGTTCAGTTTGTCACGTCTTTTACATTCAGTGAGTATATGTTTAATGGTCAATGTTATGTTACAAACTCTGCATATTGGTTTGTCTTTTTTCTCCATGAGGTAATTATGTGTGAGCAACGAGTGTCCAATGCGAAGTCTAGTCAGTACTACTTGGTCTCTTCTTGTCAAGGTATGTTGTTCGTTACTCCATGCTTTTACTGTGTTCTTAATTTGTGATAATTTGTTGTTTGATTGTAGCCAGTGATGCAACCAGTCGTTTAATGTAAGTGTGCGTAATGTGTGAACCAAATCATCTAACGTTATGTTTTCAATGTCTACGATCTGTTTATTAGTTGCGTCTTTTGCATGTTTGTCTACTGATGTACTTAGTCCGATATCCTCGTGTCCGGGTAGCCATAATAGTGTAAGTGTGTGATTGCTGAGTCTGTGTAATTGTTCGTATATCTGTTTAATTATTGGATGGTTAGTATAAATGTTATCGAGGGAGCGTAAAGAACTGAGGGAGTCTGTACATAGGAGGATGTTTGTGTTTTCAGTGTTATGTAGTTTTGTAAGGGCTAAGTGTATGGCGTGTAATTCGGCTGTGTAGATACTTCTGTTGTTATGTAATTTGATTGAATGTGTTTGGTTTTGGTTAATGGCTGCTGCTGCAGTTCCAGATGGTGTTTTCGATCCGTCTGTGTAGATTTGGATATGGTTAAGTTTATCTGCCAAAAGTGAGGTAAATATGGTTTTGTAAATTTTGTTGGATAGTGGATGATTTTTTTTAAATTGTGCTAGTGTTAAGTCAATTTTGTAGTTTTTTACGCTCCAAGGAGGGAATGTTAACGGTGTGTTTGTGTATGTGGGTGTGTGTAGTGTGTCTCTGTCAGTGTGATGTTGCATGTTTCTTATGAGTAGTGGCTTCTGTTTTGGATTTTTTTGTATGTATTTGTTTATCAGAGAACTGTCCATAAAGTATTTTATACAGGCTGTATTTAAGGTTTTTGATTTTAACAGAAATTTTATGCCCAAGTACTTCCGTCTATACTCTAGTGGAGGTTCTCCAGCTTCTACACAAATGCTATCAGCAGGACTTGATCTAAAGGCCCCAGTCGCTATTCTCAGTCCTGTATGATGTATTGTGTTGAGTAGCTTTAAAGTGCTTGGGCTGGCAGATGAATATACTATACAGCCGTAATCCAGCAGAGATCTGGTATAGGCTCGGTAGAATGTTAGCATTAATGATCTGTCAGCTCCCCACTTTGTGTTACTTAGAATCCTCAGCAAATTCAAGCTTTTCTTGCATTTGTTAAGGAGTTCTTTTAGATGGGGAACCCATGTTAGTCGTCGGTCAAGCGTGAGTCCCAGAAATGTTAAGGTGTCTGTCATGTTAATTGTCATGTTATTTAAACGTAGTAAGGCAGTTTCTCTTAATCTCTTTCTGGAGAAAATGATATAGGACGATTTGTCCGGAGAAAATTTGAAACCAGTATTAGAGCACCAGTTTTCGAGATTGGTAATTGTGTTTTGTATGTAAGTTTGTGCAGTATTCAGTTTCTTGTATGGGATGTATAGGAGAAGGTCATCAGCATACATACAGTAAGAAACTTCCCTGGGGATACATTTTATGATAGAATTCACAGCAATTTTGAACAACGTTGTGCTCAGTACACCTCCCTGAGGCACTCCATTTTCTTGTGGGAACGTGTCAGATAAATATGTACCTATCTTCACCCTGAATGTTCGCTGAGTTAGATACCTGTCCAGGAACATGATGATATTTCCCTGAACACCCCACTCGTTTTTAACTGGGAGAATATAAGTCTTCTCCATACTGTATCATATGCCTTTTCTAGGTCAAGGGATACAGCTAAGACAGACTTTTTTTCAAGAAAAGAATTAAGGATTACGGCTTCCATTGTGGCCAAGTGGTGCATAGTGGAATGTTCTGTTCGAAAGCCGCATTGGTGAGGGGATAAATGGTTTCCATTTTCTAGGAACCACAACAATCTTTTATTGATTATTTTTTCTGCCACCTTACAGACCGTGCTTGTTAAAGAAATCGGTCGATAAGAAGATGGAGAATTTTTGTCTTTACCGGGCTTGAGTATTGGGACTATAACTCCTTCATTCCAGGAGTGAGGATAGGTACCATTCTTGTAAACCTTATTAAGTAGGTCAAGAAGAAGCAAGAGACCGCACTCTGGTAGATTTTGTAGCATGTCATATGTAATCTTATCAAGGCCAGGAGATGTTTTGCCGGCTGATGATAGTGCTAACTTTAGTTCGTTCAGTGTAAAGGGGTCATTTAGCGAATGTTTAAAGTATGGTAATATTGGGATAGTAGTCCTTTCTGTTTGTCTTTTGTGCTCTAAAAATTGTTGTGTGTAGTTGTCACTACTAGAAATTTTACTGAAGTGATTTCCTAGTAAGTTTGATATGGCGTATGGTTCTGTTATAGTGTTGTCATTATGTTTTAGTCCAGTAATTGGGGCGCGATACTTTTTATGTTTGATCTTGTTAATTTGATTCCAAACCTCTTTCATTGAAGAATGGCAGTTTATACTCGATACAAAATCTATCCAACAATTTCTCTTGCTATTCTTGATGACCCACTGTGCCTTAGCTTTCAATTTTTTGTAATTAATAAGGTTTACCTCTGTTGGGTTCCTACGAAATAAATTAAGTGCTCTCTTTCTTTCAGTCACAGCCGCTTTACATTCACTATTCCACCAAGGGACGGGTATATTACATTCACTATTCCACCAAGGGACGGGGATATCCCCTTTCTCTCAGGGAAGATCAAAACAATGTATTAACTGCTCTATTTCATGCTTTCCAATTACAAAGACTTCAGATTAAGAATGGAAACTAGCTAAGATGGCGCAGTCTACGCGAGTCGGACATTTGAAAAGGTGTTAAGGGGCCCTGCGGGTAGGTATAAGCTTTCATATCGACCCACCGAATCTCCCTACAAGCAGTGTTCACTTTATCATGTCGAGAAGACTGCATAATTACAAAGCAACCCATGGCATGGAGCACGAAACTTTTTACCCCTCCACAACCCTTTCTCGACTAATGTTCCTCAGAAATTCAGTAACCTTGTCGTTAGAGCTACATCATATTACTACTTCCTATGAGCTACAATTAGTTTGGTGGAATTCTGAAGTAGCAGCTACTCAGGAGGAATTGATGACAAAAGTTTTGAATAATTTTATACACATTATGTGTCCAATATTTTCCAGGCGGAAGGTCAATAAAGGAGAATTAACAAAGTCAATTCAATTTATTTTATTAAAGCTTTACATATTTCACATCTTAGGCGCCTCTTCAGGAGCTGAAAAACTCACTAAACTAGAACTAAAGCCAGAAATTTATTAAGGCGAACCATCCCTAAATTGACATTGACAATTCTCTTTAATTGACCTTCTGCCAGGAAAATATTAGATTAAAGAATGTTGGGTCACTATAATTTATTCTTATGGTATATAAGAAGTCCATATAATTTTTCTTATATGTTTTAGCGCGTGTCCTCTCTTCCTCCATAGGGAGGAAACCCGTTCATGAGGTTGACTTCAACACACAATCGGAAAGTACCGACTAGACAAGTTCACCTTTCAGAACCCGCAGATCACGAAAATAATGGTGGTTCAAATTTGTATATATATATATATATATATATATATATATATATATATGTATGCATATATATATATATATATATATGTATATATATATATATATATATATACTAACTGAATACGGGTCTCCCGTGGTCTAGTGGCTAGCGCGCTAGATTCATAAGCGGGAGATGGTGGGTTCGATCCTCACCGGCGCGCCGCACAGTGGTCAAAAATAGCCAAAAAGCGCTCAAAACTTGATTTTTTGAAGTATTTTCTCCGAACATTTTGGCCTTAAATATATGTTAATGACCTCCTGAGAGTGTCATTTCTTGAGTTTTAGGCCCTCACCGTTGATTGCAGGACGGTGGTTAATCATTGAAGTACCAGAAACGAAGAAAATTCCCAAATCCTCATGTATCAATATCGTTCCTGCAACTCTACTCGTTCAGGCCAATAAGGTTGACGCATTTTTTTCTTGTTTTGATGGGATGTTCGAAGGCCAAAACAAATATTTCTTTTATTTTTAGAATCGTCGACGTGGACGGGGATACTTAAAAAGTAGAAAAATTACACGTATCAAATTTCGTTTTGTCTTATACTTTTTGCGTCTCTCTAATTTTGGGCTTACATTTTCCGTGCATACTGTTTTTTGACGCTGGGGCACTCCGGACCAGTGTCAACAAACAGATAAACCGTTATCTATAGGTTTCCAGTAACAGGTTAAATTTAGTTGTCAATAATAAATGGACGTTAGAATTTAAAAATTTATGTTTCCAAGATGTCATTTGGAAACACCCATTATATTTGCGAGCATTACCAGTGTTCTAACTGGGGATGCTGATGGGTGAGGAGTCTGTGCAAGGGTTCGGGATCTTAATACCTGGGTTGGACCATCACCAGGTATAGCGTAAACTCTATGAGGGACAAAATCTCAGTTTATTTCTAGTAATTCAAGGTCTGCCATCATAGTTGTACCGTAGGAGACTACAAATTTGTAAGCGAAAAATTTAAGTGACGTTTTGAAATTTAATATCTTACCTCGAGATAATCCGATGTTTACGTCCTTGAGCTCTATGAAAAGAAGAGAGTTTCCTTGCTCTAACCATATAAATGACTATTGTATTATCTCAGATGAAATTGTAAGAAATGGCTCTTAAAATACAAATGAAATTAACACTTTTTTTGTATATAACGATGATTCCAGAACACGTAGAAATACCCCGATTGGACGAAAATAGACAGAATAAATTTATATTTCTGAAATATTTTGATAAAATACAGAAATAAAACTTCGCATTTAACAGAAAGAAAATAGAAGACTGCAAATTCTATATTTGTCATTTTGCGTTGCTTTCGTTTATTTTAATTACTTACTAAGCCATAAATTATACATCTGTTTAAAACCGACGAAAAGGGCGTCTAAACCGTCCCTGAACTGTTAATACACAACTCTCCGTCAAATATTAATAAGCATTCCTAGTTGAAACATGCAATTACTCTTCACAGAACACTATTTTCAGGCATAATAAATAATTTTACGATGAAGGGTACTTCTCCTAAAGAAGAAGAAGAAATTCTTTATTTAAAACAAAATAAAGAGGGCTGCCCAAATGTATTGGGTTGCTAAAACACAGCGTACTTATCAATCTTTCGAAAATTCATTTCAAGTGGTTAAAATATGGTTTATTTTAAAATTAATTAAGAGTTTTGCCGAGAACATAAATATTGGTGACGAAATAATACAAGAAAAAAAATATATTAAATGAAATCAATTTGAATGAAATTTTAAATTTATACAATTATTTTATAGGTCTGGACGTAAATTTTGTGAAATGAATTGCGAAAGATTGATAAGTAGCTGGTTAGCTCTCGTGAATGTGGTAGCTGAGTATCCCCAGGGAATCTATCAATATTGATTCCGCAAGGATACTGAGTTTGTTGGGATCCACGCCTAGTCCTTGAAGGAAATCGCTTGTAGATTTTGGGATCGTCCCTCTCGCCCCGAACCATAGGCCTTGGACTACATACTCTCTTCTACCAAAAGTATCCTGGAATTTTTCCTCGTAGAATTGGATGCATTTAGAGTATATAGCTATTTTTTCTTTATTCACTTCTTCTGCCTGCAGGGGAGCATTCGTTTCATACTTTATTGTCGGGTCAATAATATAAGCCGTCTTCGATTTTTGTTTGAAGGCAATAATATCGGCATACCTCGGCGAGCCGTCATTGTCAATACCATAAACTTCCTCAAGGCAATTGAACTGTTTTTCTTCGAGGAGTGAGATGATCTTATGCTTTATGTTATGATGCCGTCTGGTAACAAGGAGCATGTTTCTTGGACACTTTCCTAGCACATGTGCAGGGGTTTCGGCCTCTCTACCGCATCGGCGACAGAGGGGTCCAATATTTAATGCTCCAGAAACACCAGGAACACCTCGTAGTGGCGCATAATTGGTATTTAATTTTAAAGCATTTGTCCATTCCGAGCAGGATAATATTGATTTATCATAGATAAATTTGTTACCTTTTGGGCAGTATTTAAAATGTTGGACTCCAATTCCCTGCCATTTTGATTGTGACCAGTCTTCAAACGATTTTTGACGGAGTGTGCGCCTTATGTTTTTAATATTATGGTCATCAGCAAGCTCGGTGATGTTAATATTCAACCTGTGCGCACATTCTGAGGATTCCTTGCAATAACTGAACGTTGACTGGAAATGTTCGTCAGTCACTCGATCCAGCTTCTGTGCGATGGACCAATGTTGAAGCGGTGCTTCCCAAAGACACATTACTTAATCTAAAGTCACGAATAGCCTGAGTTTCACTTTTTTTGGAGAGCTCATTTTTTGGGAAAGATTTTTTCCTGCGTTCCTTACACAAATTGATTGGGGCAACATTTTATTTTATTTTTTATTTATATAATGTTCGAGTGCCACAACTGAGATGATTCGCTCGTTAATTACAAATCTGTTCTTACTAAAAAACAGTTATTATTCTTATTAACTTTTATAAACAATAATTTATGTATGACAATTAAAGCTTTTTTTTTTTTTTTTTTTTTTTTTTTTTTTTTTTTTTTTTTATACAAAACGTTATTATACACACACTGTGTGTACACTATTTTACAGGGTGTTCAGAATTTAATGGCAAAACTTCAGGAGCTTGTATGGGACACCAAAAAAACTAAGACAAAAAGTAATTTAGTGATTTGCTCGTTTTTGCTTCGTTTAGGAGAAAATTGCAAAACAAGTTTTCTTTTTTGAACTTGTTTATTTACATTTTATTTCTAATATCATTTATTTAATGTAGATATTCCTCAAAATGTTGCCCTCTTGCAGCAGTGTTACCCTCTTGCATTTCATATAGCACTGACAAATAATTGCAGCTAAAGATAGTTCTGCTGATATTTGGTGAACTGCATCCAATGATTCGGTCTCCTTATTAGTTCTCTTGTGTAGATTGACACCGAATAAACTTCCTGCTTAAAGGTTCCCCATTCGAAAAATTTTAAGTCATTTTATTTTCGTTAGTGTAAGTGTGATAAATCCAAGTGATTTCTAGATCGTGGTCCTCAGTATATAACCATAAGTGTTGTTCTGCCATATGCAGTGATGTTCCGAAAATTAAATACTCCCGGAAATCCTTCAATTTGAGGCTAATAATTTCCTCAGCTTTAGTGTGCATTGGCAATGTGTCGGCTAATATACATGCTTATAAGATAATGTAAGATATGTCATATGATAATGTACGATATAATGTTTTGTATGTGCTACACATAAATTTTTATGATTTTAGGATACTTCTATTTGGAACTTATAATTGGATGTATATGTAACGTTGTATAATAGGATGTATATGTATTGTTGTATAATGGATGTATAATTACTTGCATAATTGGAAATTTTTGATAATAAATTTGTATAATTGGTTGTTTATGTAATAATTGATTTGAGTGAATGACCTTTGTAGCGGATGCTCATGAAATAATAATGTACGATATCCCCTGGAAATTTTAATCAAAGCTTACCTCTGTAGTATTTCTAATTTTATTTTACATTTCTTACCAAATTCGAAGCGTGGCCCAATATTTAAATTCCGTACGTCAAAATGGGGACATTCGCCCCATTGTAGCGGATGCTCATGAAATAATAATGTACGATATCCCCTGGAAATTTTAATCAAACCTTACCTCTGTAGTATTTCTAATTTTATATTACATTTCTTACCAAATTCGAAGCGTGGGCCAGTATTTAAATTCCGTACGTCAAAATGGGGGCATTCGCCCCTTTGTAGCGGATGCTCATGAAATAATAATGTACGATATCCCCTGGAAATTTTAATCAAAGCTTACCTCTGTAGTATTTCTAATTTTATATTACATTTCTTACCAAATTCGAAGCGTGGGCCAATATTTAAATTCCGGACGTCAAAATGGGGGCATTCGCCCCTTTGTAGCGGATGCTCATGAAATAATAATGTACGATATCCCCTGGAAATTTTAATCAAAGCTTACCTCTGTAGTATTTCTAATTTTATATTACATTTCTTACCAAATTCGAAGCGTGGGCCAATATTTAAATTCCGGACGTCAAAATGGGGGCATTCGCCCCTTTGTAGCGGATGCTCATGAAATAATAATGTACGATATCCCCTGGAAATTTTAATCAAAGCTTACCTCTGTAGTATTTCTAATTTGATTTTACACTTCTTACCAAATTCGAAGCGTGGGCCAATATTTAAATTCCGTACGTCAAAATGGGGGCATTCGCCCCTTTGTAGATTGTGGCCAGTGCGTCCGAATCAAGACCCCAAGTCACTGGCAGACATCGATAGCCCATTTATTATTGAATGTAATCGTGTTTCTAAGTTAGTAATGTGGTAGCTCCATTTTAACTTGTTGTCTATATGATGTCCTAAATATTTAGGAACATCTTTTTCTTAAATAATTTCTCCATTCAGTTTAATTTTTAATTTTGGTGATTTTTTTTTCTTGTAAATAGTGTCTATACCAATTTCTCCCTGCTAACCCTGTTTCTTTTTGTGCATTCAGCATTGTGTATCACAGTTTACTCTTTTACTCAATTTTAGCATTTTTATCCTGGCTTTAATACTTTCTTTTACTCTCAAGATATCGAATTTTTTCCAAATTTTTCTACTGAAAAGATAGGCATTCGTTAACATTGGTTGTCGCTCATTATTTAGATGTTTTATCCTTAAGTAAAGGCTCGGGCACACAGAACGCGATCTGTATCGCGGCGGGCAGCGATATCAGACCAAGGGTGGGAGGCGATCTACATGTATTAAACAGCATTTCATTAGCTCCGTCAAACAAAGGACGAACTGTCGATGCGTGATTGTCTTTATCGCTTTGCCGGGCGATACGGTTGTAAAAAATTACAGATTTATCGCGCGATAAAATGCGTGAGGAATCTGAATTATTCATTAAAAATTAAATGTTTTGAGGTTATGTTGTTTTAATAAAAAAATACATGAATTCTATCTTGCTAGTTGAATATATATTCTTTATTTAAATTAAGAACTATATTGTTCACAAAGATATCACGGCCCATGTGATGGCCCTTTTATTGCAGACCGCCGCGACGACCCTTGGATCGCTGCCCGCCGCGATACAGATCGCGTTCTGTGGACCCGAGCCTTAAATGTTTACCGATTAAATTATTAATTAATTCGATTAAAATTTTACTCATTGATTAATTGAAGAGGTTGGAGCAAAATAGTGCCAAGAAATATTTCAAACAAAACATAACTGCAGCTGGTATTTGTTGGATATTATATGGGACTATGAGTCTATGATGATGCTACTAAGGGTGGGTTTACACTTGCTAGTTATTGCAGGAAATTTATATCAGACAGAAATTGCGACTAGTGTAAACCATGAGCAATTTATGTCTGAGATATATATTTCTATCCAGAACTATAAGTGTCAACACTTCTATACCACCAGGTGTAAACACAGATTTTTACGAGAAGAATTTAATTTCAGAGATAAATATCTTGGCTACTAGCTGTATTGTCCACACTTCTATACCAACAGATGTAAACTCTGATTATTTGTGCTCTTGGTGAATTTATCGCAAATTAGAACAAATCCAGAACTGTCCTATACATATCCATGACATAAATGTCTAGCTATTTCTGTCAGTATGTAAACCTTCAAGAGAATATCAATCCGACACCTAATATATATTTCCTGCGAGAAGTGTCAGATGTAAACGCACCCTTAGATATGACTACAAAGTGTTCTTTATGCTACTTAGTCTTGTTGCCCTTAACCATTTCAACTGGTAGTCCAACGTATAGCAGCAACAGCTAAGTTTTGTTAAAAATGCTGCTTAAAACTATTTTACCCCGACCCCTTCAATTTTGAATATCTGTTGATGAAATAAAAGTCTATTTCATTCATTCATTCTTTTTGTCTAAATTTATTCATCCTAGACAATGTTTCTTAACGATAGTTCAACTATCTGATAAGCGAAAACATCCGTGCAAACTATAAAGGTTAGAAACGGATTTTCGAACGACTATTTCAATGGTTGGAGGGGTACTTCCAAAATCACGGCTGGCCTCATAGGATTATTCATTTTCACGTCTCGAACAAACTTCCTTCTGACGTCGAGTGTTCTTTTTATGTTTGTCTGCTAAAGGCCTTCGATGACTTAGTAAACAGATGAGGTCTCTGTTTTGACGACAGTCAGGCCCCTTTATCCGGTAAA
>OX328132.1:31408815-31536315 GCA_946811695.1 Gonocerus acuteangulatus
TAACATTTTTCAAAATGGCTAATGGATATTTAAAAAATAAATGCAATGCATTGTCTTAAAATTCTTGTTCAGTGTAAAAGTTATATTTTTTCAGTTTGAGCTACTTCTATCAAGCATTATTTCTGGCATTCATTAGCTAAGAAAAGACATTTATTTATGACTATTTTTTTATTATATTTGTTGTTCACATTGTCATCTCGTCAGATATGTAAGGCCTGATTTTTATCTCTTATCTGATGTTTATTCTAGCATTCAACAAATTAATTTTTTAATGCAACATGGGAAAAATGTCACTTTTTCATGCTTTGATGCCTTTTAATTCATCAAATTTAGGTATTAGGTACGATCATATTTCTTTAATTTTCAAATGTCTCACTTGGTTCACAATCTCCACCTCCCAAAGTAACATTTTTCCTAAGCAAAATTTGAGCCAAGCAAAAAATACAATCGAAACCATTACAATTTTTGAGGCTTTTTATAGTATGCACGGATTGGTGTATTGAACTGCAATCTTAAAAGAGTGTGTTTTCTAAATGATTCTACTCCTTTGGCAATATACTGTAATACAATTTAAAATAATTATCTGATATATATTACTATAGTAATAATTAATATTTCAGAATTTAAACATTATTTCACTGAACCAGACATTCGGTCTGGTTCCAGGTCGGAGCCGCAATGTGGCACTAGGGTGCAGACTTATATGGGCCATATTGACTCTGTATTGCACTCAATTCTTTAAGGGTCTTTTAATATCCTAAATATTCTTTTATTTACAAGAATAATTATTTTATAACATTTACAAAATTGTTTTCAATTAACACTGCATTACGAGTGTTGAATGCGGATGACTTCTGGACAAATTTGGTTCTTGGTTCTATTTTGGGTATTGTAGAGGAACTAATAGTTCCCAGTTTCACCTCTAGAATTAATTTAGGTGTCCTTTTAACGCAGTTCCTCCCTCACTCCATAGGGAGAAGGATGTAGGGGGGAAACCCGCTTATGAGGTTGAACTCATGATACAATCCGGGGTAAAACTGAAGGAGAGCGTCCTCAGCTACGATTTTCTTCAAAGTTTGCACTATAACGTATTTTGATGCACTAAACACGAATCCGTTGAAACAAAATCCCGCTCTCAACTAGGAAAGAAGTTATTAAAAAAAAAAGTTCACTGTTATGGTGGTTATAAAAGACGGGGTAAACAGCTTATATGTAAACACGCGCATGCGCAATAGTCCTTAATCACGAAGTGTAATTGAAATTCAGACTCACCTGTGGTAGCTGACTTGGTCGTAAACTGTCGCTTTTGGGCATACGTGCTATGCGTTTCCGCTCGCTCAAGAAATCATCAAAACCCCTAGTCAATCCAACTCGCAGAAATGAAAAGAATTCTATGCCCAAAAGTCGTCCTAGGCAATCTTCCCTAACCTTCATAACAGTGAACTTTTTTTTAAAATAACTTCTTTCCTAGTTGAGAGCGGGAGTTTTTTTCAACGGATTCGTGTTTAGTGCATCAAAATACGTTATAGTGCAAACTTTGAAGAAAATCGTAGCTGAGGACGCTCTCCTTCAGATTTACCCAATCCGGATGTGCTGACTAGTACATTTCATGTTCCGGAACCCATAGATCTCGAAAATAACATTGGTTCAAATTTGTATGTTTGTATATGTGTGTGTGTGTGTGTGTGTTTGTCTGTTCCCTCTCTAGCTGGCTCAAAAATGGACCGATTTTAATGAAATTAGGTACAACAAATACTTTGTGTGATTTCACTAGTCATACTTTGTGAAGTTTGTTACCTAGCTGAATAAAATCACCAGAACATTGTGTTTTTTTGGCTAAATACTTCCATTTTTTGCGCTCGCCACCTTCAAGGTAAATTTTTTTTTAGGTTCTTTGGCTTAGGGAAACAAATGAAACAATTTAAAGGCGATATCTGTAACTGTTCTCGACAAAAGTGAATGATAGAAACAATGGATTCATTTTTAACTTTTTCTATTTGTTTGATATTCATACAAACTAAGATATTTAAATGTTGGGTGACATTTTTAGTTTTAGGAAAATAGTCCGACTCGCAGGAACTGCATCATCTTAGCGTGTTTCCGTTCTTAATCCTAATGTCATTTGGAAAGGTTAAAATAGAAACAGTTATAATTTTGGTTTGACCTTTCAAGAAATAATTTATGACCTCAAATAGGTCCGCCCAGACCCTCACCTCTACCTGTCAGAAAAAGGGCCAGGCAGCACCCTTCACCCACTCCTAGAGATACTAATCTTACTTTTCAATGATTTGAAAAATATCAAAATGTTTACATTTTCTTCTACTCTTCGACTATAGTATTAATTCTACAAATAATTCTAATTAAAAAAAAAAAAAGTACAACCAATGAGCTAAAAAACTACAAAAACCCATTTAAAAGTACAAAACAAACACATTTGAAGTTTTAAGCACTTATTTCTCCGATTGACATCGCCTAATCTAAAATTGCTTCAGAATCTTTTTTGTAGAGCATTTAGTAAGCTTTTGAATGGTTACCTTCCGCTTACCAAGATTCCCAACCGTTTTCGAGATATTAAGGAAAATAGGGGTCTCCCGTAGTCTAGTGGCTAGCACGCTGGATTCATAAGCGGGAGATGGTGGGTTCGATTCCCACCTCCGGCAGGAATTTTCTCATCTCAAGGCTCGCTGGGAAAATTCCTCGCTGCACCCTGGATGTCGGCGCTAATGACCTAGAAGTAGATGCACCATACAAAAAAAAAAAAAAAAAAAAAAAAAAAAAAAAAAGAATAGGAAAATATAAAAAGTTCCCAAAACTTTTCATGTCTAAAAATAAAATATTTTATTCTAATCCTTCCTTAACTCCGAACGTAACCAAAATGAAAACATCTTTGTTTACATGAATTTCAAACATGCAGAAAATATTTTAAATGAATCCCATGATTCTAAGTACCCAAACCAAAAACTTGATTCAACAAATATTTTTTCACTTTCTCGAATACGGTTAAAGCGGTCGTCTTAAAAATGGTTTCATTCGTTTTTATAGGCGAATAAACCTATAAAACGAGACTTGCAAGCTTATGAAGTAAGCATAACGATTTTTCTCACGGGAATTTCGCTCCAAAAACCATGTTCCGGTGGACAGATTCTGCTGGTTAACGAACTTGACCTTTCAAATTAGACGAAAGATTTTTATACAAAATTTTATCAAAATTGGACCATTATTGAGGCCAGGAAAGTGCGAACAGACAAATATATATATACAAATTTGAACCACCGTTATTTTTCATTCTATAGGGGTTCTGAAACGTAAAATTTTCTAGTTGGCACTTTGATTGTTTCATGAGGTAAACCTTATAAGCGGGGTTCCTCCCTATGAAGGCAGGGAGAAACTGCGCTTTAAGAATTTCATTAACAGACATGACCATTTTTGGGGATTTTTGTATATTTTCTTAATTTTTTTTTTTTTTTTTTTTACGGCGCATCGACAATTCTTGGCCATTAGCGCCGACATCCAGGGTGCAGCCAGGAATTTTCTCAGCGAGCCCTGAGATGAGAAAATTCCTGTCGCTGGGGGGATCGAACCCACCATCTCCCGCTTATGAATCTAGCGCGCTAGCCACTAGACCACGGGAGACCCCTATTTTCTTAAATATCATGAAAATGGTTGGGAAATTGTGACAAGTGGGCAGTAACCATTCAAAAGCTTACTAAGTTTTCTACAAAAAAAAAAAACAACAAAAAAAAAACGGTTCTAAAGACCTTTTCAATGGAATGATCTCGGGAAGAGAAATGATCTCTTGTCACAAAGAGATACAAGGGTCTTTCCGGAAATTAATAGGACTGATTTTTTTCACGCCGCGACTGTACTTCGGAGTCCGCGTTCGCCGACTGGATTCGGTAGTATGGGTCCCTATCTAACGAATGACGGGTTGGTCTGTTGTCTCTGAGCATCCGGAGAGTCAAGACAGGCTTTTTGGTGCGACGAGTTTTTGTAAAGCCGAAAATGCAGCGTTAATTAGAGCAGAGGTCGGCGATTAAATTCTGTGTGAAACTCGGTAAATCTGCGACAGAGACGTTTGATATGATCAAGCAGGCTTACCCAGATAATACTTTAGCAAGAAGTGGTGTGTTTCGGTGACACAAGGCCTTTTCGGAGTGCCGGGAAGAGATCGCAGATGAAGACCGTGCTGGAAGACCTTCGACTTCTACAATCACCAACAATGTGACTCGTGGACAAACTGTCACCTGCAAGTTCTATGTGGAAGTGCTCAAGAGACTCAAAGGGTCAATGGGGTCCGAAAAGACATCGCAGCCGACTGGAAGTTGCACCACGACATCACCCCGGCTCACACCTCCTTCCTTGTGACCAGCTACCAAGCCTGGCAGTCATTTCAACACTTTCCCAGCCGCTCTATAGCCCAGTTGTGGTCCCCTGGACTTCTTTTTGTTTCCTTGCTTGAAAATACCGATGCTAGGAAAGCATTTTGAGACGACAGAGGGGATCCAAGCAGCTTGTACCGCGGCTCTAAAGGCTATTCCGGAGAATGCCTACTTTGACGCCTTCAATGCTTGGAAATCGCACTGGCAGCGCTGTATCGACGCAGGTGGAGCCTATTTTGAAAGTTTTTAAAAAATTGTATCGGTTGGATCAATACATTTTTTTTTAATCGACTCAGTCCTATTAATTTCCGGACAGACACTGTAATTCCTCCGACAACTAAAGGGGAAAGAAATATCTTAAGCTTCCCTCAGTCCTTGCTTAATAGCCCCTAGGTCAAACGCCTGGAAAAGTCAGATGTAGGTAGCCGGTAAACGAGAGAGGAGGGTTGGACTGCTGTACAAGTCTTTCGTGCTTAGGGCCTGGTAGCTCTCGACTGCTATTCATTCATTCATTCCAGGGGCACAGCGCGCTTTGATTTGTGCAGAAGTCTACAGTAAGGAAAAGTTTAAGCTTGAACCCCTTTGAAAGGGGTTCAAAAGTTATCATATTTGCTTGGTCACTTCAATTATTTAACTGTCAGTCTTATCTCTTTGCAGGTGTTCAATAAACTAAAAATTTATTTTAAACTAGCTGTTACCCAGTGTGCCATGCTACACCTACTTTCTGCCTACGACTCTCCCCGTATCAAGATCTACTTGTATACCCTGTTATGTCAAAATCAGTCAAACTGTGTGAATTTGTTTATATCTGTCTAGTAATTCATAATGCAGCCGGCAGAGGCCAGTACCACAACAATTCATAAAACAGCCGACAGAGGCCAGCAGCACAGCCTGCGAGTAGATAGCTATTATCAAAGAAAGGCCAGTGCTCCTTAATTAGACAGTGACTGTTGATATAAAATTGAAATAAACTGCATTACATGATTATATAATGATGTAAAGTCATCAGTGTGAGTTATTCTAATTATCAAGAACATCAACAAATAAATTTTAGACATTATTCAAAATGGCTGTCAATTCAAAATGGCCGTCAGAATCTGAATGTTCAGTGTAGCCAATTTTGTTTCAACAAAACGTTTGACCTTTTGACCAAATTTTGAAATTTGACTATTTTGACCTAGCCTAGGAGATTTCCCGTATCAAGACCTACCTGTGTGCCAAGTTTGGTCAAAATCTTTCAAACGGTGTAGATTTGTGTAAGGAACAAGCAGACATACCGACAAATAGACAGACACGTGATTTTTATATATATAGATTATTCACATGTTTGGGTAATCATCTTCTTTTTTGAAAATTGTAGTCGATAGGATCTTGTTCCTATACTCATTCCTGGGGTACCTATATGAAGCTTACAATTGAAATTACTTATCTTCATGTAAAGGGTGCCTAAAAACAGCCATCTGTTTTTAGAGAAACACTTTCTATTATATTCATGAGATTTAGGACAATGTTTTTTATGGTGGCTTATATATTTCACTGAATTTTATAGTGTCTCTGATATTTTTTCAGAAATGAAAGATAATAAAGGGAGCATATTAAAAGAAGAGGAAACCCAGGAGGAGTGCAGAGGAGTACCCATTGTGCTTACAACAGCTGATCATAAATTTGCCTTAGATGACACAGCATTAGAAGATTTACTTCTTCAAGAGAATGTGAAAGACCGAAATGTTGTGGTAGTTTCTGTAGCAGGAGCTTTTCGAAAAGGAAAATCATTTATATTAGACTTTTTTCTTCGTTACATGAGGACAAAGGTACTTGACAAAAAAAAAAATACTCATTTTTTAATTAAAACTTTCCTGTTTTGAAAAAAAATATATGATTATGAAAAATTGAATATTTATTTTTATACTAAATAACTGTGAAAGAATTGAGTAGGATTATTCTGAATGGAGAATTGCTTTGATTGCACACATATCTTTCATTTGTAACTTCAACGCTTATTTAATGTATAAATATTATTTGTTGAATCCTAAGAATAGAAACAGGAAACATACATATTCAGACACATGCATATTCACAATATTATATATACAGGGTGTCCCATATATGTAGGCCACAATTGAAATATCTTTTAAACATTAGAGATATCGCAAAATCGCAAAGGACCAAAGTTGTAGCTCTCATTGAGACCTTTCTGATTACAATATATGTTTGTTCATCCCCAAAAAATTAGTTATAACTATAAAACGTGTGCTCGAAAGTCGCATTACAGCATTTCTCTTTACCCCACATTTTTGAAAACTACTCCAAAAATAAAGAAACTCATGTATTTTTGTTTTGTTTCCGTTAGTATTTAGTGATAAAATGATGTCCAAAGTCGTACCTACTTTCTATGTCACAAGTACAGATTAGAAGTCTACCACCCTCAAACATGACTTTTTTTAGTAAAGTAATTATTGTTTTACCCACAGATTAAATTAAAAATATTTTACTGGAGTAAACTATGGGACACCCTGTGAGTGTGTGTGTGTGTGGGTGCGTGCGTGCGTGCGTAGGGTAGGTGGGGGCAAAACCCCGCAGTTTGGACTTTTTACGGTATTGCGACTAGTATTCTGTTTTAAATTGTAAATTAAAGCATGGCTAATATAAAAGGGTGTCTTAGCTATAACCTGTTAAAATATGGGCGGGTTTAAGCGCGTATTGAGGAAGTACTTCTGTTTTCTCGAAACCCTTCCTTTGCGGGGATTTGCCCCATCATGTGAGGTAAAAACCCGCACTGCGGGTTTATGCCCCATCTTTAATGAAATTAAATGAAAAACACGGAACACAGCGAAAAACGGTCAAAAGGTTGTTTTTATTATTATGGTACAGGCTTTGAATGATCACAACATCGTTTAATATCACAGATATTTGTTTAAAAAGCAAATTTGGTCAATTCGAGACTGTCTGAAGCCTATCATCCTTGTGACACGCGTTTTGTGAGGTATTGGCAAATGGTTTCTTTCCATGAAACTACGTGCAAAGTCTTTCTCCGTCAGTTTAGTAGTGGTAGAGAACGGATGCTTATCAAACCTTATTCCTCAGCTGCTTGACGAGTGGAAACTTTTTTCTTTTTTTGTAGTGATTTAGCTTTATTAAGGCGGGCTTCTGTCAGTGTTTTTCTATCCATTTTTCTCTTATAATTTCAGAAACAATAGACCACCAATTTCTTGGTTCCACTGTGGGTTCTTGCCCCATATGTTATGATCAATTTAACGTGGTGCCTAAATTTTCACACAAACGTAACCTTCAACTTAGGCTATGGAAAACACTTGCTAATGTATGCTTATTAGTAACTTATTCAGGTTTATTAACTAACAATATGTTGATCCAGTGAAACTTGAATTAAAGTTTTTAAAATATTACATAAAAACATGTAAAAATCAACTTTTCTCATTATCTCGGAAGATAACACACCGAGCGTCACCAAACTTTTCTCACGATTCAATCTTCTGGAGACCGACCTGCCATCTAGTAGCAATCTAAAAAATTATTTATAGATAGCTTACTTAAAAAAACGCGTGCGGGGTTTTGCCCCCACCTACCCTATATATATATATATATATATATATATATATATATATATATATATATATATATATATATTGTGGTGTTTTGGTTTGGGCAAGAAAAAGAAAATTGAATATATTTAAAAGTTATTATAGGAAAAGTTGATTTGAAAAGTTTATATTATATTTTCATTATATCTCAGGGTTCATTTAAAATTACCAAACTCACCACATACGGATTTATGAATAAAACTATTTGAATAATTAATTTAATTTAATAAATTTCCTGAAAGAAAAGCATGAGAAATATATTATTGGAACCACTTCTTACCATCTGTCCTTTTATGTGTTGAGACCATATTAAATACCAGGAGAAAGGTTCATAGTAAATAAAATAGAGTTAGAAACAAATGACTTATATTGAAATAAAAATTATATAATTTATGATTTGGCATGGCTGTGTTATAAAATAAAATATAAGAAAGAAAATGTGCTTGACTCACATAATTGTATCAATGTTGGGTTATTTAAGAAAAGTTAGAACATAATTAAAATATTAACTTATATATTAAAATATAAATATTGGCCATTATGAAATTTTAGCTAGCTTTTGAATTTAATTGAAGATTGGCAGTTATTGAGGTATACTCAGCTTATGATACGGATGATGTTCTGGAAGTGAAGAGGTAGACTGGTTGTAGTTATGTCGGCATGTTGAGGAGAATGATGGTCGGCTGCTAGATCATGGTGTGGTGTCATCAAGTGAAGATGAAGTGAGAGCTTGGTGTCGGCTGACCAGCTGGTTCTGCAGTGAGATTGTGTGCCCTTCGTCTCTGGCGCTCGAATGAGTGTGCTCTGGCCCTTCGTTGGCGCTGGAGTGAGTGTGCTCTGGCCCTTGGCTGGCGCTGAAATGAGCTCGAGTGGTGGGGGGAGGCCCTTTTTATAGGCGTTACTCCCACCATACCAAGGGTGTTTGTCTACAGCGATCGCCACCTGGATGTTCAAAGGTCATCTTTGGAAGCACCTCTATTATTATCTTCCTGGGAAACTTTTATCTCTCGATGCCTTATCGCTCCTAGCCGAGACTTTGGAATCTTCTTTTATTTCACACTGCCTTTAAAAATAAATAAATACTGCGAAGCTAAGCACTGCCAATTGCTATCCATACTCTTATATTATTCTCTTTTATTACTCTTTTATTTATTTAATTTGTTGACAAAAGATAATATTTGTGATGGTCTTATGGAATATAACTTAGCCTTTATTTTGAATAGGAATGCTACTCTTTGCTATGCCAGAAACTGACTCTTTCTAGACCACCCCGTTTTAGATCATTACAATATATATATATATATATATATATATATATATATATATGTATATATATATATATATATATATGTGTGTGTGTGTGTGTGTGTGTGTGTGTGTAGATCCTAAGTTGAAAACTAAGATCTTGTAGGTACTTGGTAACAGCTTATTCAGTCTTCATTTATTTCATTTACTTCATTTTTATTATTTACAGATAATTGAATAGATTGAAAACGGCTTATAGCCGAAACGTTTCTACAACAAAAATATAATATAAAATATAAAATAAATGAAGACTGAATACGCTGTTACCAAGTACCTACATATATATATATATATATATATGTGTGTGTATATGTGTGTGTGTAAACATGGATCTGAATGTCATAGTACTCTGATAATGACGGAATGAATTATTGAACTTCACGATGTTATAAATTATGGTCATAACCAAATTAATAAAAATAAGTTAAAACTATAAACAGGCTACCTTAAAAATGTATGCACTAATAATAATTACAATAAAGAATGTAGTATAAAATTGATCAATAATAAAAAAGTAGTTGAAAAAATTACTTATCTTATTCTATCTTTGAAGTAGAAAATATTTGTTGAATGCTTTATTACACCAATGAAAATAAAAAAAATTGTCTGATGATAGATGAATGACTCCCAATGTTACGCAGACCATTGACATAGCCAATCAGTTAAACTGATTTCTTCATTATCAAAGGCTGGTTGAAAGGAACTTCAATGCATTTTATATCAAAACGCTTCTAAATATGTGAATATTATTACTGAAACAATCTTATTTATATTCTCATTTATACGTAAATTTTTCACTATTTGGGATTACAGTAGACTCTCCCTTATCTTCTCTTGTCCGTCTCCGAGAGGAATGAGTGACGGCTCTTGGAATTTGCCGGAGCTAGACTGGCTCGAGGGATCCTAGAAAACGCTCCTTTCCTAGCTGTTGATACAGATATGTATATACAAATTGACAAAAATGGGAAAAGTAAAATAAAATAAAAACAAAATGTGAAAGAAGCCAACCATTATTGGTACTTTCAGAGCTGTCTAAATAAATGTTTTAATGATCCCGATATGATAAGAAAAGTAAATTATCTCGGGACACTGTCTCTTAAGCCACCTGGGAGGATTGTCTGGGTGGGATTGGGAAGATAAGGATAGATCTTCAGGATTAGGATGGTGTGACAATTTGTAATGGAACCCTTGGAAACGGGTTTTAGCGAGGTCGAGGACAAATGGGATGTTAAGGTCATTGTAAAGGGTTTTGTGAAAGAGGCATTTACAATTTTACGAAGAACGTTTGTCTGGAATGCCTGTAATATAAGTGACCCCTTCTAACTGAATTCTCTAATCCAGCCCGGTTCTGACGACACCGGATTAGGGAGACTCTACTGTAATTATTTGCATTAGCATCGTCATAATGGTGTGAGTGATAATCAAGTTTTAATAGTTGCATATTTTAAACATTTGGGTCAAATCTATAGTAGGAGAGATATAACTTGTCACTCGGCTGTGGACAGGTAGGGGAAGGTGGGGGCACCACTAGCCAATGGCGGCCTTGCTGGGTTGCGACTCCTCCCCCTCCTATTCCCGTGCTTAGGCAGAACGGGAGTTAGCAGGGTTGTAGAACGGGCAATGTCGAGCCCCCTCTACGCTTTTCCCTAGTGACAAGTTATATTTCTCCTACTGTAGGAAAACTTCTTTGATTTTAATTTATTTGAATGAGGGACTCATTTTGTTTGCAGTATCTTCATATTTAATTTATTTATTTTAGTACGTGCCAAAAACCATTTCTTCAGATGATTCAGATTGGATGGGTCCCCCTGATGTACCCCTTAAGGGGTTCTCATGGAGAGGTGGTTCTGAACGGGATACTACAGGAATTCTGATGTGGTCTGAAATATTCTTAGCTACTCTTCCTAACAATGAAGAAGTAATTATTTTCCTTAAAAATATTTTAGTTCTTAGATTTACTGTAATTGTGTTATGATTATATAAGCTCAAATTATTTTAGAATATGTTTTCTTTTATTTTTCACCTTATAGGATGTTGACCCTTTCCCGAATGCGAGCTGATATATCAGCTCAACTTCTTCAGTGTTTGAAAACTTTTAAGCTTTTTTTACAACTTTGCCCCTGCGCTAACTAGTGTTTTTTTGAACATATTCTAGTATTTTTAGTTCCCATTAGTGTTCATAGAAGGACCCTTCTGTACCGTCTTTTGTCACTCTGCAGTCTATATTCTGACATGATACAATATAGATATTTTTCCATTCTTTCTATGCTGTTTTGAAAATGTCTAGAAAAGTTTACATTTATAAAGAATGATTAGAATTACTCGCAGCTAAGTCCATAAGTGATTTTGATGTGAATTTGTCTCATCCCAAAATAGAATTGACAGAACATTTTTTTTTTTTCATTACTTTCAATTTTTTTTTTAAAGCAATATCATTCTCTCTAAAGTCCAGATGAAAAATTATTATGAAAAATATTAAAACAAAATCATATAAAAAAATATAAGTAACATGAACAAGGTCAAGAAGGATTCACTTCAGTTAGCACGGCACGCGGTCAGGTCTCTGCAAATCACTTTTTTTTTCTTTTCTTTTTTTTGTGTTTAACGGTGTATCAACAATTTGGCTATTAACGCCGGGCTATCTACAGGTTGCCACCCTTTTATAATGCCAACAGCACGTGGTCGGTCACCCATTCAGGTGTTGTCCACGCCTGGCATTGCTTAACTTCGGTGATCTATGGGAACTGGTGCATTCAACGTGGCTATGGCCGTTGGCCTCTGCAAATCATGTACACCATGTTACTAAAGCATTAAAAGTTAAAAAAATAAAAATAATGGAGATGGAGATAGTTAGCCATTGCAGTGACTCGAAGACAAGGGATGGTTGGGATACGGCTAGGAGAAACAAAAAAAAAGAAAAAAGTCAGACCTTCACGAAGAAATCTGTATTGGATGTTTCACTTGCAATTTGGCAGCCTTCTTCAGCTAAAAATAAATATATACAAATTATAGTTTGTATAATATACAGGGTGTCCCGTAAATGTCTAGTCATATTGTGGGAGGTGATAGAGGACCTTTAGGGAAACAAAAAATGTTCTATGGCAATTTTCCGAATTCTCACACATAAGGGAGAAAACTTCGTTTTATTGTTTTATCGAGACAAACGTGGTTTTTAGAAGACTAATCGTTGTAGCTCCGGCCCAGGTCGTTCTTCTAGAAAGGAAGTGAAACCAATCGAAAGCTGAGTAAATTTACTATAATACTAGTTGATAGTAAACGTAAAAATGAATGAATGTAAGTATGCCTATCTTACCAAAAAAAAAAAGCTATTCTAAATTTCCTGACATTTTCTTGATATTTCTTACCAGTGTTACTCCTCAATTTGTAGGATCTGAGATTTCCAGGTTTCAGAAAAACTTTCTCATTCCTGCCCATTGAAGAGTAACGCTGGTAAGAAATATCAAGAAAATGTCAGGAAATTTAGAATAGCTTTCTTTTGGTTAGATAGGCATACTTACATTCATTCATTTTTACGTTTACTATCAACTAGTCTTATAGTAAATTTACTCAGCTTTCGATTGGTTTCACTTTCTTTCTAGTAGAACCACCTGGGCCGGAGCTACAACGATTATTCTTCTAAAAACGATGCTTTCTCCCTTATGTGTGTGAATTCGGAAAATCGTCTTAGAACATTTTTTGTTCCCCTAAAGGTCCTCTATCACCTCCTACAGTATGACTAGACATTTACGGGACACGCTGTATATTTATTTTTGATTGACTTTTTTTTTTCTCCTAGCCGAATCCCAACCATCCCTTGTCTTAGTAAAATAAACATAATATTATGAAAAAAAAAATACTCTAGACAAAAAAATATATATTGCTTAGTTTACTGATTTAGTATGGCTTGTAAGAGGTAAGAGTAGGAAGCTGCTTCATAAGAAATGCCTTCAATAAAACAAGGCTCTTTTTTCCAACAGGAAGGGTATCTGGGTAATGGATCTTAACACTTTCGGTGCGGGTGTCATTTCTTGGGAATACCTCTGTTACGGGTGCATTTTTTGTTCGAATTTTTCATGGCTACATTTTTTTTTAATCATGTCTGATGAGTTTAATAGTAATACAACAAAGAAAACTAATGGGAATTGCAATTTCGGAAGTGTCCTTCAGGAGGGACAGTCCGTACGCGAGGGATTCCACCTGCTTTGCGTGCTAGTATCAATAGACATGCATTAGTCAGTTTATTTAAACCCCCTACACCTACACCTAGGGGCGAGGTTAGCTCAGTGGTAGAGCACTCGACTAATGAACTGGAGGACCAGGTTCAAAACCCGAGCGCGCACTAAAGATTTTTTCTTCAAGTGCTGCAGTTCGAGGGTTGGATTTGGGGTCCCAGATCGTCCCTAGGCTCACCCAGCCTTTAATTAATTTAATTAATAATGGGTACCTTGGGTGCTAATGACTCTAGCAGTCGAAGCAGCCAAGGGGAAAATCAGGCGGCCGGAGCATAGTATTGACCACACTATCTCCCTAGTGTGCCGTATGGTCAAGAATCAGATACCTCTACAGTATCTGCCCCTCTGGGCCCTCGTGGCCTGTTACGGGACTGATTTTTTTTACACCTACACCTAATGTTTATTTATTTTAAAAGAAAACTCAATAATTTTTGACAATTTTTATTAGAATAGCCAATAATAATTACCGATCATATATAATTATTGGTTCAAATATTATTTTTTTGGACATTTTCAATTATTTTAACATTAACGTTGAACACCATTTGCAAATATAATTATTTTAGTTGTTATTTCAAATCTGTGAGAATCAGCTAATTTACATTAGTATGAGATCAATTATTACAACTTTTTTTCTTGAAATATATGCGTAGAAAAATCAAATTATCTGATTAGAATGACAGTTCTTGCTCTTTTGAAAATAACTTTCACCTTGGGTTGAACTTACTTACATTCTATAATAATGACATGGAGATAGTTAGCCGTTGTGGTGATACGAAGTCATAGTTAGGCCTGGGGGAGGGGGGATGGGGTGTAAGTCGGTAAGGACTTCTTTCATCCTTACCGACTTACACCCCCACACCCCTCCCACAGGTCTAACTATGACTTCGTATCAACACAACGGCTAACTATGCTAGTAACTAACCCCAGTAAAAGGGGGCTGTAAAATCTATCTTGACCACCTTTCGGTTTTTGTTCCCAGCCTCCATAAAATGTTTCTATGTGTCCCAAAACCACCTTTTACAGCCCCCTTTTACAACCTAGTAATTCCCTTCTTTCATCCTTACCGACTTACCTTTCCTCCCCCAGGCCTAACTTATTTTAGTTTAGGTTTATTTTTCAGCAAAATGTGTTTTTCAGCCCTTGCAGATATAAGACTGTTTCTCTTTTCAATTCAAAACTAATAGAATGAGGTCAAGAATCACCCTTTACCGTTATCATTTTCAGCACTCTTCATTGTTTCGTTGGTTTAGCACTTTGTGTTACTTTTCATCTAGGAAAAACAAACATAACTAAAATAACAAATTATTGGGGTATCCCGTGATCTAGTGGCTAGCGCCTTAGATTCATAAGCGGAAGATGGTGGGTTCGATCCCCACCGGCAGCAGGAATTTTCTCATTTTTCTCATCCAGGGCTCGTAGAGAAAATTCCTCGCTGCACCCTGGATGTCGGCGCAATTGGCCCAGATTTGTTGATGCACCTTTGAAAAAAAAAAAAATTGAAATAATGCTTACTTTGAATCACCAGGTATTTATTGAAGTTTATTACGTAACTGAAATGACAGCATATTTTCGTTTCAAAGCTGTTTATTATGATAATTTAAAATAATTTACTAGGAATAAATTTAAACTAATTATTAAAATAAAACGAAAACTATTTACATTGAAACTATTTAAACAAATTAATCTAATTATTTAAAAAACTAACCTAATTATTTTAGAAAATCGAAAACTATTTACATCTATTTAGAGTAGCAGCTAGCCCAAATTATTCGGAAGCCTTCTTTTTCTTTAAATGCCAAAAAACACTCTTTCTGCTGACAGACTCCAGGACACTCTTAACAGTCAGGGCAGTATCAGGTGGTTTTTTGTAGCAACTCTTCCACCTAAGTTGCTTTCTTCGTGGAGGGCTAGCAACTGGAGGATGCTGAGTGGCATAATGGTTAAGATTCATGTAAATCGGACTCGTTGGACGGAAGAACGGTAAGGGTCTAGGTTCACACAAGGTGTTACCGGAAGTGGTACAAATCAACGCGTTTGTTGACGTTACTAAAGGAATGATACAAAAAATATGAGTAGTATATAAATATATTAAATCAGGAAGTAAATATCGTTTATATAATAAATTGTACTTACTTATAAACAATTTATTGAATACAAAGTTTAGAAATTCATAAAAACTCTTCCAGTCAGCCGATTTGAAAACGGACAACACTGCTGGAAAGCCCAAACAGTACTGAAGACAACTGTCTTTACCTGAAGCTGTTAAAGTGAATACCCTCCTTTTACGAGCCTTTAGAATCTCAAGGTAAAAGTAATGGAGGAGTGTCCTTCCGAAAGGACACCCGTACGTTGGTAAGGTCGCTAGTGTCCTTCTGGAAGGACACCCGCACCGAGTGTGTTAGGTAGTTATGGTTGGAAATACAAACTCTCTTTCAGTGAATACAAATTATGAAAATTATCAGCATTTTCCAAAACAAAAGGAGTTATGAAGTAGAGAAGAATTATTTTTGATAATTCGTTTGATCGGGCTCAATCTCATTGCTTTTTCAGTTTCTCTTGCCATTAGTGGCGATGTTTGATTGTTAAATTTTGATCTGGATTTAGTCATCACTGTTAGCGATAGAAGCCAAAAAAGCTAAGAGATTGGGCCTACCTAGTAAATTATATAATTTGTTACAAAGGGGGTCTTGGAGGGCCACAGAACAACCGGGTCTTCATGATACTATAACATATTGTAGAGGAGAACCCACATGTCGCTCCCATGTGGAGAAGAGTGAACCTTAGGCGTATTTGCACATGGTCAGAAGAAGTTAGCCACTGCCTTGCTTGAGTACTGCTCATTGAGTCACCTTAGTGGGGAAAGGGGTTGCAAGATACCGGATAAGGTATGGACTTCAGGAGGAGGTTGCTTGGGTAATTTTCAATGAAACTGTTCGAACCATCAAGTAGCACGAAACATTAAGAGTAGGATGATTAATATTAGGTCTTTATCCCTTAAAGTGCTGAAAGTTATCCGGGCCTACTTAAACCCGGAATGCAATACTTGCCCCGGATGTAGCATTCTTTTCTGTGCATCGTACATTTATATTCCCTCTAGTTGCAAGGATAAAAAATAGACTGGGGCGTCTGGAGCTCGTCTTTGTCTGGAAACCGAAAACGTCACCACTAGAGCGGTCTGTTTTCTTTCCAGGTACACATCTACTCTGGGCCCATCTATTCCCCACTCTTCATGCGTTACCTTGCTTAGAGACACATCTTCAAGACTTCAACTGCTAATAAGATATGTTTCTAATTCTTTATGTATTAAATTAGAGATTTTGAATGGTTTATTACTTATTGGACATATTGCATCCTTGTTATTCGCCTGTTCCTCGTAAAATTTGACAGAAATAACAGGTCTTTCATTATCAGCACTTTATTGATGGATAATTCGTGTCTTTTTATAGTTTTGGTTTATTAACAGTTAAATAATTCCAAAAATACTTGAATCATTTAATTAAAGAGTTGTTTTAAACCGTAAAGCAATATTGAATTAGTTGTTGCCGTTTTTTTATTTTGTATGAGTTTTTGATAGTTCCTTTTTTCATTCATTGTAATTAAATGCGTACTCTCCAAAAGATAAATAAATAATTTTGTTTCCGGATTTTATTATTCGGCAACATGTAATACATTTTAATTATTTTTTTTTTTTATAATTCCTTCATACTTATTATTGTACTAATATAAGGACTAGTAGTATTATTCTAAAATTACTCTACTACTATAAAGACTACTCTGAACAATGTGATTTTCTTAGCTAAACAAACATAAATGTTTCAAAAGAAAATGGATTTTAATTAAATTTTGTACTTTACAACTCTTATTTCGATACTTTCTTCTTTAAGGAAAACACTCCTGTCTTCTCAAAACATGAACAGTAAGACAAAAATAACGAAAAATGCCAACAAATGTTGACACTTAATTGAGAACAGTTACAGGTAGAGTCAATCAGTCATTTTACCTGGCCAAATCCAACCCGTAATATATAAAAACATGGAATAGGGAACCCGCAACACACCTAAATGTAGAATAGGGAACCCGCAACAAACCGTTAAACTGATGGTTATGTCGTCGCCATAGTTCTATGCCATGTTCATATTAGTCTCGGAAGTGATTGGTTTAGGATCAGTTTGTTTTAGTTCTTAATTGTGAATTTAATTCAGTCAATAAAGGTTTAATAGTTTGTAATGTTATCTAAAGTTTGTTAAGTTTTATGTTGTTTTTCCATGTGAGCCAGGGGTGTAGGCACAGTTGAAGATAGTCTGTGTTATTGTGAGAGAATAAAGGAATGCCATTGAAGACTGAGGAACTGCACTGAAGAATGAAGGCTATTTGGTGATAGTGGACCGTCTTTTTATACAACTGAATAATACAATATACCAAATATATAACTAAACACATTTAAATTACTCTACACTACTGAACAGTGGCATTTCCTTCATTGACTTAATCTCCTTGTTTTGCACTATTTTTCAATTTTATTTAAATGAGTTTGAAGGTCATTTGATACTATGTCGGAGCTTGTGTGAAACGAAAGGATGCTGGTGTACCTGAATAGATCACTAGAAGGATATCGGGACTTGTTACAACACCCCTTGCTTAAAACATGTATAAGACAGAACTGAGCACTTAACTATGGCACTCCTGTTTTGTGTAGTATTACTAGCATAATACATTTTAATAAGCATTAATTTTGTATGTACATAAAGTAAGAAGCCAAAGTTCTAAAAAAAATATTTTGTATGTATGGTTCACTTGATCCAAGTAACAATGCATAAGTAATTTGGCAACAGCACAGCTTTTATTCACAAGGGGAGTGCACGATGTGCCCCTCACCGATTCAAACGAACCTTTTTGTATGTGTAGTACTTAACTAGGAAAAGGTTCTGTTAAAGTGAGGAAACACGCTTTTCAAGCATTCAGCTGAACAAAAATGTTGAAAATTTAACTGGAGTTCTCAAGACGTTCCGATCAAACTTTACCGAAGCGCTCTGGTGGCTCGGTTGGTAGTGATCTACTTTTATAACCCCAAGATCGAGTCTTGCCGTGTATTAATATTTTATTTTTATTATTTTTTTTTTTGGCATGATTTTTATTTTGTTCTTAAGAATATTTTATAAAATTAATAAATAAATATTACAGTTTTTTAATGATTGACATTTAATTTTTAACATTTTGTTCCATGTATTAAAAGAAAATTTGAATGCTATAGATCTTTCATATATCCAAGGCTGTGAGCCTTGATAAAGACAAATAAAGAAATGTTTCACAGCTCTGTGCAAATGATTGTGGGAAAAAATTAATTACTAATGAAGAATTAATAGCTACTCGTATACATGAAGCTGACAAAATAATTTTTTCCGGGAATTAGAATATGAAGCTGATTGTGAAGATTCTGATGAATATGAACCGGATGAAAAGGAAGCGAAACTATTAGAATATATTCCGCTTGATTTTAAAGTAAAAGTTATAAATATTCCTTGTCCTATTTTCAGATGAATGCTTGAGAAGGCCATTTTTTGCTTTTACAGAAACTGTTAATTTCGTCTTTTAAAATGAGGTTTTATTTTCATACTTTCAACTTATAATGAACTCGAAGGATTTTTTTTTTTTTTTTTTTTTTTTTTTTTTTTTTTATATGCCTTTAATCCTCAATGTATTAACTGTGTTTGCATTCATCAATTGTCATTATCAAGATTCACAACTATCAACTCTCGGACATGTGAAAGATTTATACCATTCGAATTTTCTTTTAATATAAGGGAAAAAAAATGTTAAAAATTAAATGTCAAGCATTAAAAAAACTTTAATATTTATTTATTAATCTTATAAAATGTTCAACAAAAAAAATATTAATACACGACAAAACTTAACTGCTCTGTTCTCCTTTAGAGGGAATCCATAGGGGGTTTTTAACTTCCGGACCGGTGACCATTCCTGGTGACATTAGAGCCTGAAATTCATGTGCCAATATACTGGTCCTTCGTCTTCTGGGCCACTACCGCTCAACACTTATATACTGGTGCTATGTCATGAAAAGTTTAAGTATTAAAAACAGTGTATTTGCCTTGTCCTATTTGGTAGGATGTTTCCTATATGCAATATAACACTTTAAATGAATTTTCTAGGTTGCTATAATTTTGCTGGATACTCAAGGAACTTTTGATAGCGAAAGCACAGTGAGAGACTGTGCCACTGTATTTGCATTGAGTACTATGATTAGTTCAATTCAGATTTATAATCTAAGTCAAAATATTCAAGAAGATGACCTGCAGCACCTTCAGGCAAGTCTTGATCTAATTTTAGTTAGGTTGTTATAATTTCTTTACAAATAGAGTTCATTTAACTCATTCATAAAATGGAGCACTTTTATAATAATTGTAAAATGTTGCATCTCTTTTTCTTGGCAACAACCTTAATATAACAATTTTTCATGAAATGGATGGGTTTTGCACTGCACAGCACATTATAACAAATTTAAAACAACATAATCAAGTGGATAATTTAGATTTTTCAACACCAAATTCATCAGTCGCCAACCTTTTGATATGTAATTTACCTACAAATACCCATAATTAATAGAAATACATATTAACACTTAGAACATGTGTATTATTTAATTTGCTATTTATAAATTAATCAGATTAAAAATGTTTATTCGTATAAATAATTTTTATTCAATGAAATATTTCATTCGAATAAATCATTTTTCCTCGGCCATCACCCAATAATTAATAATTTGTTATCCATCACAACACGAAGTAAAACACTTTCCTGAAAAGTGAAAAGGAAATCGTGGTAATTGGATGATTGAGTGTGATTCACAGGGAGAGGAGAAGCAGCCTTGAATCAACCAATCATAGGCCAGGGAGCAGCGATGACCTTGACACAGCAAGGTCAAACTCATTTTCAAATGAGTTTGACCTCCTAGGGTCAAACTCATTTGAAAATCAAAATCATCGACCCTCCAGCGTCCCTCCTACCATGACCATGACATTTCTGCTTTTAATGCCCGCATATACTATACTTCAATCTACTTGGTTTACCACAATAGGTATCCTTCCATGCTTCCTCGGCATTCTGAACATACCTTACTGGCTTTCCACTAGATTTATTCTCAACACTTCTAATGGCAGATTGAATTGAAGCCTAGAGAGCCACCAACTTACTTTTTATTCATCATACTTTCATTCAATGTACCATCACCAAAAGCCATATTGATGTTTCAAAATGCTTTGGAAGCATTATGTCCAAAAATAAATTCATATAAGAATATAACTCATAATTGGTCAGATTCCAATGATAGTGAAAAAGTACAGTAGAACTTGGATAATTCGAACCCCTAAGGACCGATAAAAGAGTTCGAATTATCCAAAATTCGAATTACAAAAGTTTTTGAAAATAAAGGGCTAAAAATTTGAACTTTTTCACATTTTTTAATTTGAAAAAAAAAATACATTTTTTTTTTTTTTTAAGAAAAACAAACATTTCATGAATTGATGATTACGTACATAACTAATAAATAATTGATCAAAAAAGTAAAAATAAGTCTATTCTTTTGAAATAAAGTAATTTTCATGGGCAAGAATTTTTTCTTTATTTTTCAGGTAAGTTGGTAAAGTGTTAGGAGGAATTCCAAGGTCCTTGGCAATTTCAAATTTGTTCTTTATTCCTTTTTCAACTTCTTTAATCGCAGCTATTTTCTCTGACAACGTTAAAGTTTTATAACTTCTAGGCTTCGACATCCTAAATCAACAACTCATTGAACTACACTGTACACCAGAAATTCAAGGCACAAACAATACAACAGATCTAGGCGCTGACTGACATAACTGAATAAGAAATGAAGATCGGAGGGATGGTGGGAGGGAATTCTAGGATAAATCGACAGGATGTAACTATAACAACCCCTGGAAGGGAGGAAGCGCGACCCACCACTTTGCAGAACTCCTAGACTCCAAGAACTAGACTATGGGACCGCCGCACTTCTTGTCTTGGAACCCCTACATCCGTATCTTACCCGAGGGGAGAATATTTTCACAAGATTTAAGATTGACCGCCTCTCTCTCCACTTCCCAGTTGAGGCACAGACTCGTAAAAACTTCGAATTATCCAAAATTTTATTCGTATTAACTAAAATTTTTTTATATTGTTTAAGCCCTAAATTCTGCAGACCGAGAGAAGTATTTGAATTAAAGACGATTTTGAATTATTGAAGTTCGAATTATCCATGTTCCACTGTATATGAACACTTGAAGAGTGCACAGTAAACTGAAAAATAAAGCATAAAAATGAATGATAAATGTCTGTGGATTTATTCAATACACATTGTGTTAGTATTTGTAAACAATAGATGGATTCTTACTTAAATGATCTCTTCACAATAAATAAATCTGACCATTCCAAACCAATAAATGATATAAATATTTTACTTTTGAAGAAATTTAAATTGGTAGTCTTTAATAATATGGTATGAATCTTAAATGAAGATATTATTTCAACTTTGCTTTTATGTGTCATCTGGTTTGTAACTTAGATAATTTGATGCGCGTAAACTGTCCATGCTGAGCCAAAATTAAAAAGTAATTATCAATTTTATTTTTAAATCATCATATTGACCTTGAAAAGTATTTTATCCAATTTAAATTGTACACCTTGTATGAATGAATGAATGAAAAATACTTTATTCTGGGACTTCGTCCCATAAGAATAACAAATAAGTACATATGGTTGAATAAACAAATTTAACATAAAAATATAACTATACATAAAGAAGAAACGAAAACTAATTCAAATATTATTAACAAAACCTTAAATAATAAATAAAACATAAGTACAAATGTACATAAGTCATAGAAATAAAAAGAAGACAGTGATTAGAGAGGGATTTTGGACTACTGTTGGATAGGGTGGAGTAATGATGAAACAATATTCAGAGGGGGATAGGAATATAATTAAATATTTCAATATAAACAAATAAATATTTAAAAAATAGGGGCTCAGATCAGCTGTTCAAGCTTGTGTTAGTTAACCTTTATAAAAATTCTCTTGAAGTTTTTTAAGATTTTTGAAGATTTTTCAAAGCATTTTGGAACAAAAATATCACAGAGTCTTAGGTTTGACTTCCGAGATGTGAGAACATATCCAGGTTGAGGTGTGAGGGTCCAATTCCCGAAGAATTGCCTAAGACTGGCTCTACCTGCTTACCTTACCAGGGAGTACAAACTATTTAAGCCTTATTTGTTATATTTTCATTTAATTTACTCTTATACTGGGTATTTTCCCTAGTAGTTTTGATTTAAACTTGTACTTTACCCTTTTGCCTGAATTTCAAGCGGTTTCATGGAGGTTTCAAATTCTCCAGATCCCAAACCGCCTGATCCAGGATTTAATTTTGAATTGCCACGAGGGAAGTGGTGTAAAAAATTTATTGTCATGAGCATAGCCCCAAACAGTGAAAATAAAAACTTTAAAAGCTTTAGCCCATTTAAATTATCCCGATTTATAAAAAGTTATGCCCCCCAGACAAAAATAAAATTCTTGAGATCTGGTATAATTCTTTTGGAGGTTTCTCTCGAGAAGGATTATATTAATCTTAAAAATATCCGAAGTTATGAAAACTATCCCATTAATTTTTCCTTACACCGGTCTTTGAACTACTCTAAAGGTATAATAACTGCAGAGGAGCTCCTTAGCTGCTCTGAGGAGGAATTGTTAGAAGAATTAGCACCACATAATGTAGTCCATCTAAGAAGAATCTATAAGACGGTGAACGGTGAGAAGAAGGCAACCCCTTCTCTGATAATAACCTTCGATAGGACCGAGCTACCCCGGAGAATACAAAATGATTTTCTAAGTATCCGTGTTATACCTTATATTAGACCTTTGATGTGTTATAAGTGTTTTGAATATCGCCATGGTGTAAAAAGCTGTCGTAGTCCTACCGAGATATGCGGTAAATGCGGCCTTCATCACCCTTCCGTTGACGAGAAGAACAATTGTGCAACTTTTAAATGTAAGCACTGTACCGGTCCTCATCCGGCGTGGGCTACTTCTTGCTCAGTATTTAAAAAAGAGACGAAAATAGAAGAAATAAGAGTGACACAAAAGGTGACCTATAGTCAAGCCGAGCGACTCCTGGGTCCTGGGTTTTCTCCCGTCCTTGCACCTCCTACTCAGCAACTTACCGAGCCTTGTACATCATATGCCCAAATAGCTAATACCTTTCCGTCCCCATCTACCTCGAACGAGATAGTAATGGAACAATTTCAACGTATGGCTTCCCTCATGGAAACCTTAACAAACAAAATCAATTATTTAGAAGAAAAAATTAATCAAATCTCAACCAATAACGAATATCAAACGGAAAATAGTGAAATTAAAATCTCATCGGCTCACCTGCCACCCCAAAACTCATATGAAAATTCAAAAATTTCCAAACAATCTTTAGCACCTAATAAGCAGACAGATGGAGGCACTGCTACAGGTAGGGGTAAATCCTCTACTAGTGCCAAAAGGGAGAGACCTTCATCCCAGGGCTCGAACAATTCCACACTAGGATCTAACTCATCTTTTGGTTCTGGGGCGGATTCCAAACCGTTACCACCCAAAATTAAAAACATTAATAAAATATGATAGTTCCTTATACACCTATTTCTCACATGCCATCCTCTTACTCTTTTTTAAATATTATTTTACCGACTTTTGATCCTCCATTATATGGTACAAAATTAAACATTATACATTTCTTTCAATTTTCAGGCAACTGTCGTAAAATTTTAGTTAACAAAATAACAGGAACTATTTTTAATTGTTTTGATCATGATGGATAATAATATAATACAGTGGAATGTGAATGGTGTTATTTTCCATAAGGTTGATATGGTTGCCCTTTTACAAGAGACATGTCCTCTGGCTGTCTGCATTCAAGAAAGTCGCCTTAAGGAATCTGATACATTTAACATAAATGGCTACAGAACGTTCCGATATGATCACCTAGGTGGCCTCATTGCCAGCGGTGGGGTCTGTATTCTGACTAGGAATGATATTCCGGCAGTTCCTATAGATATAGACAGTGATCTCCAAGCTATAGCTGTCCGTATCTATAAGCCTATACAAGTCACTATCTGTTCTCTGTACTTGCCTCCTAATGTAGCCTTTACTGAGGCCCAGTTACTACATCTTCTCCATCAGTTACCTCCACCTCTCCTCTTACTTGGCGACTATAATAGTCATAATCCGCTTTGGTTCTCTTCCTCTCTCGATTCTCGTGGCAGGGTTGTTGAATCATTTCTCGATTCCTCACAATTAGTTATACTTAATAATGATTCTCCAACTCATTACTCGACTCAAAATCATAGTTTTTCACACATCGATCTTTCTTTGGCTACCCCCTCCCTCCTAGAAAAACTCTCATGGAGTACAGCCGAGGAACTATATTCTTCAGATCATTTCCCAATTATTATTAACATTCTAGAAAGAATCCCGTCACAACCAAACTTCCCAAGATGGATACTTAAGGATGCTGACTGGGATAAATACCAAAGGTTGGCTGACCTGTCGGATATAGACCTCGATAATCCTGATGTTAATAATATTAATTCACAGATTACAGATAGGCTGTTATCAGCGGCGGCTAGCTCCATACCTGTAACTAAAGCCGTAAGAACAAGGGTTGTCGTGCCGTGGTGGAGTGACGAATGCCGGGATGCTGTGAGAGCTTGTAAGAGATCACTACGTAGGTTTTTACGTCACCCTTGCTCTCAACACGAGGATGAGTTCTTTGCTGCAAGGCGCAATAAGAGAAAGATTTTAAATGGTGCTAAAAGAAAGTCGTGGCAAGAATTTGTATCAAACATAAACTCCCTCACTCCGCCAGCTCAAGTGTGGGACACGGTAAGAAAAATTACAGGTCGCAACCGGCAAAATAATAGTATAAATTTCATCAAAGTCAATAACATACCTATTACCGATCCTTTAGAAATAGCAAACTGTTTTGGTGAATATTTTCAAAGAGTTTATTCCGATCTAAATTACTCACAAGAATTCCAGACCATAAAAAGAAACAAAGATTCCGAACCTCTACTCAATGAACTTGACCCCTTAAATCCTTTGAACTTCCCTTTCAATTTCTCTGAATTTCGAGATGCTCTTGACTCCAGGAAAGATACCAGCCCTGGACCAGACAATATATGCATTAGCTTTATAAAACATCTGTCTTGCAATAATAAATTCCAAATTTTATCTTTCTTGAATAAGATATTCATGTCAGGATATATTCCGAGTATTTGGAAGGAATCAATTGGTGTTCCAATACCTAAGAAAAACAGGCCCCAGAATGACCTATCTAGTTACCGAATAATATTTCTCACATGTTCCTTATGTAAACTGCTGGAAAAGCTTATTTCTAACCGAATGTATTGGTATATAGAAAGTAAAGGCTTTCTTGAGGAATGGCAGAGTGGTTTTAGAAGAGGTAGGAGTACTCGAGACAACCTAATTCTTCTTGAATCTAAAGTATATGAGGCCTTCGCTCGGAAAGAAAAATTGTTAGCAGTTTTTGTCGATATTCAAAACGCATTCGACTGTCTTTGGAGGCGGGAAATAATGGAATCACTGCTCGGAATGGGAATATCTGGTCATGTTTTTAATTTTATCCAAACATTTCTCAACAATCGAAAATTTAAAATTAGAATCGGAAGGCAGTTTTCAGACACATACAATCAGGCAAACGGTGTCCCCCAGGGGTCTGTATTAAGCCCTTTGCTATTTATTCTCTCCTTCAGTAGAGTCATACAGGTATTACCTCCGGGAATTTCAGCAAGTTTGTTTGCAGACGATTTAAAACTCTTTGCAACTGATAAAAACGTTGACACCCTTAGATCCACTATTCAGGAAGCCATAGACACTTTATGCAATTGGTTAAGAGATCGAGGCTTTACCATCTCTCCCACAAAAACAGAATGTATTATGTTTGCCACTAGGCGAGTAAATGAACCCCCGCCTTTATATCTTAACGGTAATCCTATCACATACACGGATTGTGTAAAGTATCTTGGACTCCTTTTCGATAGAAATCTAAATTGGCGTCAACATATTAAGCAGCTGAAAAGTTCTTGTCAACAAACTATAAATATACTTAAAATGTTAACTAACACTGCTTGGGGTGGAGATCGGCTGAGTATGTTGAGGTTATATCGAAGCTTAGTCCGTTCTAAACTTGATTATGGTTGTATGATCTATGGCTCGGCATCGGAGAGTACCCTGAAAATGCTAGATTGCGTACACCAGCAAAGCTTAAGGATAGCCACAGGGGCCTTTAGATCTAGCCCAGTGGATAGTATCTGTGCTGAATGCGGAGAACCACCTCTCAGATATCGCAGGGATTTGTTGACGCTAAATTATTACAGTTCTGTCCTTTCATTACCAAATCATCCTTTATATAATTATCTAAAGTCTCCGTTAACACCTGTCTTTAGAAATGTAAAAAAGAAACCTTTCAAATATAGAACTAACGAACTCCTACATTTTTATAATATAACGGTCCCCTCCATCCTCAAAGTTGAAATTCCTGCAAAGGAACCTTGGTTAATGATTCCTCCTAAAATAAACCTTACCCTTACAAAATTTAAAAAAAGTCATACAATCCCTAATCTATTTTGCACAGAATACAGAACAATAGCTGAGATACATGATTTGGCAACAAAAGTCTACACTGACGGATCCAAACTTCAGGGAGAGGTTGGTGCGGCATTTGTTGTCAGTGGCCAATCATATAGGTACAAACTAAATTCTATATGTTCGGTTTTCTCAGCGGAAATACTTGCGATTTACAAGGCCTTGTGCATAGTTACGCCAACTGAGGATGGTATTACTATATTTTCGGATTCGCTTTCCTCCCTAGTTGCAATTTCAAAAACCTTTCCCAGACATCCTCTAATAATTAAAATAAGAGAGGTTATAGATGTATATAACACAAATAATAATACTATTAACCTTGTTTGGGTACCAAGTCATTGCGATATTGCTGGAAACGAACAAGCTGACAAAGCCGCGAAAGAAGCAACCACTCACGGTACTGAATTCGCAATGGTGCCTCAAAATGATTTAAAGTCTTGGATCAAAGAAAAGGTCAAAGCTCACTGGGAGATAACTTGGCGGCAGACCATTTCAAATAAGTTACGCGAAGTGAAAGGTGACACTAGACCTTGGCAGACCTCATATAGAACAATCAGACGAGAAGAGGTAATCCTCACTAGACTCCGGATAGGACATACTCGCCTCACTCATGGTTATTATATGTCACGAGATGAGCCGCCGATATGTAGAACCTGTGGTGTTCTTATAACTGTCAAACATATATTAACAGAGTGTAGGATGTATGAGGAGGCGAGAAGACAATCCGGGGTAACCGGAACACTTGACGAAATACTGACTGACAGACTCGACAACATTGACAAATTAATAACTTTCTTAAAACAAGCCAGAATTTACGACTCAATTTAAGTTAATTTAAGACGGTGGTGGGTGTTGGGAGGCAGGGGTGAGGAGAATGGAGTGGTTCCCTGCGTGATGGGGGTAATGTTGGTTAGGCACTGGAAGGCTCTCGGGTCATCGAAGAGACCCCGGGATTCGCGAGAGCATGGACGGAGCAAGCACGTCCACTTTCTCACAGGCGAACTCGATGTACAAACACAGAAGTACAGCTGCCAAGCAATAGAATGAGAAGGCTTCTAGTGTCTGCCTGCTTTGCCTCCCCACGTTGGTTGCCTCTCCGGGCCCCTCACTCTCCCCTTCCTTCATCACATTACCGATTATATCTACAGACTTACTTCAAAGTAATTACAACACAGACAATTACAGCTAACATCATTATGTAAACACCATTAAACTCTACTGGCGTTAATGACCCCAACGGTTGACACGCCTTAAATTTAACCAAAAAAAAAAAAAAATAGGGGCTATGAAAGGAAATGAGTAAAAATAAATAAATTCATAAACAGGAGAAGAAGAAGGGTCTCCCCATGGTCTAGTGGCTAATTCCTTAGCTTCTCATTTCTCATTTCATGGCTCATTGAGAAACATTCCTCGTTGCACCAGGATGTCGGCACTAATGGGCCAGATGTCGATGTGCTGTAAAAAAAGAAAAAAAAAAAAAAAAATGTATAATCATACCAGAAACCAGAAAAACAACAGTGGACTTAATTAAACGAAAAAAAAACAAAAACTAAATATACAAAAATAAAATATATATCACTTATCTGGTCTTGGCTGGTGATAATATCTTAAGAAGCTTCTTCCTGGGAGGATAGGAGAAAAGCTAAGAGAGGCGGGATTTAAATACAAGTAAGGATGGAAAGTGTTGAATCGAAAGAGGGAGAGTTTCAGAAAGATGAGGCTTGGGAGATAAAGGAACGGTCGAAGAAGGCTGTTTTATGAGTGTGAGGATAGAGATTGGAGGGACGGCAACGGGTACTATAGGAATGGTCAGAGGATTTAAACTAAAGGAGGTTGTAGGAAGGGGATTTGGAAGAAATGGTTTGGTAACGGAAGGAACCTAGGAAGTATTGTCATCGATTTGATGGGAATAGCCACTTCAACTCGGAATACTGTTGAGAAAAATGAGCATCCCTGGGTGTATCAAAGTTAAATCTGAGAAAACTGTTTATTAATCGCTTAAGACGATCCTCAAGCTCCCCAGTAACCCCTCCATACACTAGGAAACCGTAATCAAAGTGGGAAAAGACAAGAGAGGAAACTAGAAGCTGATGTGTAGGAGTAGGGAGGAGGTAACGGGAACGGTTAAAGAGTTTAAGAGTGGCTATAGAGTGATTAGGGATAAGTGATTTTTCCAGTGTAGGGTTTGGTCGAAAACAGGTCTGAGGTTCACTGCAGAGGAGACATATTGAATAGGACTGGAATCAATGGTGAATGAAGGGAGTATAGGAGGGAGAGATTTCAAGAGAGGAGCTGAGCCTATTACTATCACCTTGGACTTTTCAGTGTTCATCTTTAATTTGTTGGTCTTGGCCCAAGCTGTGATCCTGTCCAGGTCTTCCTGAATCTTTCTTGCTGCTTCAAATAGCTCAGAGGGAGCGAAGGAGAGATAGATTTGGGAATCATTGGCATACACGTGGAAGTTGCAAAATAGGATAGAGGATGGGAGATCATTTATGTAGGCTGCAAACAGTGTTGGGGATAGAGAGATCCCTGAGCCACACCACGGTCCAGTGTAAGGGAGGATGATTGGAGTTTGTTTGGAATAACAACAGATTGGGAGCGGTTAGAGATAAATGTTTGGATTCAGGTCAGAACACTGTTAGAGAAAGAGAAAGATTGGAGTTTGGAAAGGAGTACGTTATGGTCATAAGAATGGAAATTCTTTTGAGATCAATAGCGGATTGGAGGTCATGTGTAATTTTTAGGAGAGCAGATTGGGTGGAATATCCTGGATGAAAGCCAGATTGATGGGAGTTTAAGTGGGGTTGTAGAGGGACGGATATTTGCGATTGGACGAGGCATTCAAGTGGTTTAGAAAGATTGGAAAGGATAAAAGTAGGACGGAAATCGGTGGGAAAAGTTAGATTGGAAATTTGGTTTAAGGGGTGAACAAGGGCATTCTTCCAGGATGTGGGAAAGATGGAGTGTTGCAAGGAAAAATTGTATATATGGAGTAGGTGGATAACGTTATATACCAGGGAGGAAAAGTTTAATAAGCTCCACACCCGTGGGTATACCCATACTGCCCGAACCTTTGGACATATGATTTTATGACAGCATTGAGGAGTTCTGAAGGTGATATATCTAAGAAATAAAAATTATCAGGGTAAAAGGGACTAGAAGAACAAAGGGTGTGAAAAGAGTCGAGTGGAAGAGGAGATGGCACTGAAATGGGTATTCGGCTCATCGGGTGTAACATGGATAGTGGGATTGGGCTTACTCATGGCGAGGAAAAGGCTACGAAGGGTGTTCCAGAGGGAGCGGGATTCGGAAGTTGAGGAGAGGGAGGTCTGGTAATGCTGTGAACGAGCACGGCAAAGGATGGATTGTGTGGAGTTTTGAAGGTCTGCAGATCCTCTGGGTGTCCAGTACGGATTGATCGTCATCTTCTCGTCATTTCTTTAATTTCGGGAGGGAGCCAAGGAGCAGAGGGACGGCAAGCGAGGATAGTCTTCACAGGAGCATGTTTGTCGAGGATGGTTCGAGCTTAGGAAATTAACTTTGGCGTCAATGGAGATATAGGAATGAATGAGTGACCAATCTATTGCAGATAAGTCAGGCTCAAGAGATTTAAAGGTAAGAGATTTGAAGTTTCGATAGGAGATGGTTTTAGGAATAAAAGTGGGCATTCGGATGTTATAGGATTTGGAAATGAGATCATGTGCTGAAAGGAATGGAATGGGATACTGTGAGAAGGAGAGAAGGTGACTCGGAGAATCAACAAGGAAGTAGTCGAAAAGGGTATTAGAAGTAGATCTGTGGTGAGTAGGTGAGAATGTCACTATCCCAAAAAAAAAAAAAAAAATGTGAAATAGAGGCCAAGTTCCTCCCCACACAAAGAAACACTCCCTTCCCCAAAAATATCCCCTCCTAAAACCCCCCAAAAACGCCTTACCATCCTACACTCCAAAAAAGTAGTATGAGTTGGTGTATTAAGTGTACCATATTTTCAACCAAAAATATTTGCCAATACAAGAGATGATACAAGAAAGAAATGTCCAAGTTCATTACTTAGAAGACCTATTAGTTACTTACTAACAAGGGGAGTATACAGCGATGGGGTCACCGATCTGGACCAATTTTTTTCTGTTGATTCTACATCGAAAAATAGTCAACACGTGTCCGAGCGTTCCGTCCAATGCGCCTTAGGAGCCAAGAAATAAAATAAAATAGGTTGAAAGTGCTTTATTTTTTATATCGAGTTTAGAAAATGATATCGACATGATTCTTTCACCAATTCATTTGTTTTTTAGAGTAGATTAATAGAAAAATATAATCGTAAAACAATAATTTATATTTTGTCAAATATATTCAAAAATATGCTTACGTTTTCAAGTATACTAGTATTGACCATTTTTTTACACAAAAAATAATAGCAGATTTAAAATCAGCACCCCAAAAAACCCTAATATGGTGAATATTATTGAAAACAAAAAATAATGATTTTTCCCAGTCTGGAAGAGACTAAAAATTTGTAAGCGAAAAAGTAATGTAACGTTTTAAAATTCAATATCTCCCGTTGAGATAATCCGATTTTAACGTCATTGATATCTTTAAAAAGAAGAAAGACTCTTTTTTCTAACCATATAAATGACTCTTGTATTATCTCAAAAGGTACTTGCAAAAAATGGTTCTCAAAATAAAAATAAAGTGTAAACTTTTTTGCATATAACTTCTATCCCAGAACACGTAAAAACACCCTGATTGTAAGGAAATGGTTCACATTAGGGCCTTTATCGACCCTCCAAGTTTGGTGTGAATCGGGTCAATATTCTTGGAAATATGGCCAGATTGTTGAATCTTTAACAACATTTTAAGGGTCCCCCCCTTAGCGAAATTTAAAATACATTTTTTTATATCTTTATAATATTTCCAAAATTAGAATTTAGGGGTTTTTCAACGTGCTAAAAACGAATCTGACATCCGTTTTTAAACAAAAAATTGTTTTACATACTCGACTCATTAGAAGTCATTATTCTGCCAAAATATTCCATATACCTACATTTAAAAAGTTATCGATTTAAAAAAAAATTTGATGTAAAAACAGATGTCAGAATCGGGGGGATTTAGGAGGGGATTTTTTTGGAGAAGGGAGTGTTTCTTTGTGGGGGGAGGAACTTGGCCTCTATTTCACATTTATGTTTTTTTTTGGGATCTCATTACTTTTTTCGGTAAAACTGAAGGAGTGTCCTCAGCACCGATTTTCTTCAAAGTTTGCACTATAACGTATTTTGATGCACTAAACACGAATCCATTGAAAAAAAAAGTTGCTCGCAACTAGGAAAGAAGTTATTTTAAAAAAAAGTTCACTGTTATGAAGGTTAGGGAAGACTGCCTTGGACGACTTTTGGGCCGTAGAATTCTTTTCATTTCTGCGAGTTGGATTGACTAGGGGTTTCGATGTTTTCTTGAGCGAGCGGAAACGCATAGCACGTATGCCCAAAAGCGACAGTTTACGACCAAGTCAGCTACCACAGGTGAGTCTAAATTTCAATTACACTTCGTCATTAAGGACTATTGCGCAGGCGCGTGTTTACATATAAGCTGTTTACCCCGTCTTTTATAACCTCCATAACAGTGAACTTTAGTGCTTAATAACTTCTTTCCTAGTTGCGAGCAACTTTTTTTTTCAACGGATTCGTGTTTAGTGCATCAAAATACGTTATAGTGCAAATTTTGAAGAAAATCGGTGCTGAGGACACTCTCCTTCAGTATTACCCTTTTTTCTAAGTATTAATTAAAATTTAGTTGCCGCATACCTACTCGATTTTGTACTTCATATAAAACCAGGGTCTTTGGATTCTGCATAAAGTTCTCCTTACTGCTTGATATTTTATACCAATAAGTAGCATACCTATCTACATCTAATCACTGGACTAGAAAAGTTATAAGCTCTTCCAGATGACAGCACTCTAGAGGACAAATTGATTGCTCTCTTAACTAAACTATTACACTGTAAAACACAGGAACCTTATCCCGAGGATAAAGATCACAATAGGGAAAGTGTAGAAGGCCTTCAAGAAAAAGATAAGAACAAAGACGATACATTTTGGGTTTGTGATCCTAAACTTCTTAAAACATCAAATATAGGTTCTCCTTACCAAGAAGATTCATTTGATACCCCATATGATGGGTTTCAGAAGGAATGATGGCTTTCCGATGGAACAAATCGTCATAGGTAATATGACACTCCCGTGTGCATTCCCCGGACCAAGGCCTACCTGTGTGCCAAGTTTGGTAAAAATCGGTCAAACGGAGTGAATTTGTGTAAGGAACAAACATGCAGACAGACAGCTGATTGACGATTTTGACCTAGCCTATGACACTACCCGGATCAAGACCGACATGTGTGTCAAATTTTGTCAAAATCGGTCAAACGGTGTGTATTTGTATAAGGAACAAACAGACAGACAGACAGCTGATAGGCTATTTAATCTAGCCTATGATTCTCCCTGTATCAAGACCGATCTGTGTCCCAAGTTTGGTCAAAATCGGTCAAACAGTACGGATTTGTATAAGGAACAAACATACAGACACACAGCTGGTATACGATTTTGACCGAGCCTTTATGCGTCTAATTGTTTCTTAAAACATCAAATATAGGTTCTTCATACCGAGGCAATTCATTTGATACCCCACATCATGAGAAGTACAAAATTGGCATGCCCCTGCCCCGGAAGCGGAGCCAAACACAACTTTTCAGGATTTTTCGATTTTTTTCCTTTAATAACAACTTAATATCTATCATCATGTAAAATTTCAAGTCTCTAGCATCATTGGAAGTGCCTAATAATTTTGATGAGTCAGTGATTGAGTGAGTGAGTCCTATAAATCCCGATTTTTGATCGCTTTTATCTCAGAAACTATTCGAGGTAGAATTATGAAAATTTCCAGTTTTACTCACATCTAGTAGTATAATACCTGTGTAAAATTTCATAAGTTTATCTATAACTGGTTGAAAGTTATGAGAGGGTAAAAATCGGCTCTAAGACCTCCTGTAATATACACACAGTATGCTTAGGCCGGAACTTGGCCTGGCGCACTACCGTGCGCCTAGATATATAGCCCTAGGGAGAAGGTGGGTGATTCAAGAAAACGCTTAGCAGGGGGAGGGGAATAGGACAGGAAGTTTATATTTAAATCACTGGCTAGGATGAAGTGATCATGGGAGGGGATAAGTTTTTCGTATGTATGTTTATCATAACTCGACCATCATAGCTCTAATATATTAGTATGTAATATTTATTATAACTTATAATATGATATAATATAATTTGTTTTGTATGTGTGCATAAATTACTCACATTTATGTATTTGCTCTGTTTATTATAAATTGACTTATTATTGGAATTGATAACGTCTCCATTTATTTAATTTTGTCTTTATTTCACTTTTAGCTCTTTACAGAATATGGACGACTTGCACTTGCAGATTCTGGTAAAAAACCATTTCAGAAACTTCAATTCTTAGTTCGAGATTGGAGTTTTCCTTATGAAGCCGAATATGGTGAAGTTGGAGGACAAAAAATTTTAAACAAACGTTTACAGGTAATTAATTCATACATTACTATTGATATATGTTACACAGGTACTGAAAAACAAACTCAGTATCAGATGATGAGAAATAACTGATAAATAAGGAGGATACTGAGTGACAGAAATCCCTTTTAAATTTTATAATTTACATCAAAATGTTGTACATAGTCAAACATAGTATCACAAGATTAAACATCACTAAAATGAATGATTTTTATACTGGAGAGAGAACTTAGTAGAGTGATTGCTGATTTACGGGGTCTTTAGAAAAGAAGCTATCCTGGAGCATCCTGAAAAGACAGCTTTCTCTGTAAACCTGTATTTGACTATTTTGTATGGTCTTTATAAATCCCTCCAGCTCCTGTTGTTAGCTCTATCCAGTGATATAACTGAATAATTAAGAGTAAATGCAATTCCTTTATTGTTGAATACCTTCACCCTGTTTTCAGCATCCCCGACCCTTTGATTCGTATGTTGAGATGATAATCTAGCACTCTGCTTATGTATATTGCCGTTATTCGCTCTTTCCTGGAGATTCAGCTTTTCTGATATTTGTGTTATGTTTATTGTTACCTTCAAAATTACTAAATTCTCTTGAATGTTAGTGTTATACTTCAATTTGCTGGAACAACATTAATATTTTAGCGAATTCCAATTCACTATTCTTATAAAGCTGATTAAGTCTATACAAATATGCTGTTATTAGTTAGTAAATTACTCAGGTTACTATTCCAAACATAAATAATATAAACCATCGCTAAGATGAGAGAAACGGTTGAGTAAAAGAGAGACAGCTTGTTAGAGTTAGCAACTATTCCCGTTTGGGGAGGAATAATTCGGAGCTGATCTACCTCTCATTGCTATCTCGGCCAAGACCTCAGGAACGGGCATGGACTCTGACTCGTCGGAGGTAAGCCAGCTCTTTATACCCTTGAACTCCACCCCTGCTGTAGCACGTTTCTGGACGAGAAACTCTCGTCAGGTCTTAAATCTTACAAATCAGCCACGTGCAGTTCCAACAACCCAGACACAACGTGTGCGAATTCATTGTTCCCACATCTCCAGAGATGGACAGCCAACCTTTTCTCTCATCTTTATTCACTTAACAAAGTCCAAGAGAAAACGGGGCCTTACAGTAATATCATATCAAACAAGTAATTTAAGTTTTCCAAGGGGCTACTTAGCTAGATACGTTAATATAACAGATCTTTTTTTCCTATATTCTAATCTAAATAATGTGATCACATTTCTCTGAAACTTGTCATTTTTTCTTTTTATTTGTTTTTTTTTAAACAAATATTTGAAATAATGGCATTCACATATTTCCTTTTTAGATTTCGCCAAAACAACACCCTGAGTTGCAGTCAATAAGAAAACATATTCGCTCTTGTTTTTCTGATATTAGTTGTTTTCTGATGCCACATCCTGGCTTAAAAGTGGCAACGAATCCAAATTTTGACGGACGACTTTCAGGTATTCGTCCTAATATATTTTAAATTAAACATTAAAGTGCATATGAGTAGAAATATTTTAATTATATTACAACTTTAATATTTCTAGAATAATATTGTTTTATGGTAATTTTTTTCTATAGGGGGTAGGGGTTTATTCCAAATAACTTGTTTAGATCCATGCGTTGATATATTACCTGCGAGCATTGAATGAATTGGAGGAAGTTCCGGAAGCAATAACCAGACTAAAGAACAATAAGAGCCTGGGACCAGATGAATTGTCTGTCGAACTTTTTAAGTATGGTGAAAAAGAGCTGCATAGAGCCTTATGCAACCTTATTATGGAAATCTGTATCAACGAGAAAATGCCCCAAATATGGGGCTATGGCCTAATATGCCCAATTTTCAAGAAAGGGGAGTGAATGGTGGCAACAAATTATAGAGGAATTTAAGTATTACCCAGCGCCTACAAGATCCTCTCAGGAATTCTCTATGACAGAATCTACCCACATGCAGAACAGATAGTTGGCCCATACCAGATCGGCTTTAGAAAAGGAAAATCAACCATAGACCTGGTTTACACCTGTAGTGGCGAGCTAACATCCACCAATGCCGTCAAGGCATATACTTACCTCTAAGTATATCTCTGGAGTGGGAACCTAAATATGGGAAAATATAAAATTGTGGGTAAAGAGAACTAAGGAAGGTAATGCTGTGTTAAATGTGTGTTAGGATTCACTGAGACTAGGCCATATTATTTATAATACTTGTGCAAGTAATAGCCGAAGTAATGTATATATATTTAATAGCGAGCATATGTAGAGTAGTGCAATAGTGGAGGATGCGTGAAACATACTCACATTTCTAATAATTTTATGAGAAGCATGCAGAGTAGTACATTTTTAATTTATAATTATTTTTTATTGTAACTAATAAACAAAAGATGCAATGAACAAATTATATACTATTGAGTTAGTGCATGCAAGAAAAGGTGAAAGTTTACTTTTTTATTATTGCGAGTATGTTTTTATATGAATTACATTATCATTTAATTTAAACAATTTTTCATCATTTTCTGCATTTACCTCACCCTCAGAATCGATTGCCTCCAAAGAGGTAACACATCCTTTGAATACTAATGGAGAAGGGAGTGAAATACAGGCTGCCAACACACCACTAAGAATGCCTATGACAGCATTAAACGGCCACAACTTTTTCAAGCATGAATAGATCTTGGCGTACCATGGAAGTTTACCCGGTTAGCAAGAATGACCATGTTCAAGGCCTCAATGTTGTCATGTTTATGGGAGGCAGCTCTAGGGAATTCCGCCCGGACAGGGGCCTCCGGCAGAGTGATGGTCTGGCCTGTTTGCTATTTATATTGGCACTAAAAAGGGTGGTTAGGGATGCAGGCATACAAAGAACCGCCACTATAGTACACCGAGAAATCCAGCTTCTAGCATTTGTGGATGATATAGACATAGTGGCTAGATCCAGATATACTATGAAGGAAGCCTTTATTGTTTTACAGAGTGCAGCAAAACACCTGGATCTGCAGGTGAATGAAAGCAAGACCAAGTACACGGTAGTGGCCAGAAAAGGCCGCCAAGAAGAAGATGCATCTATAACCAGAGAGCCATTCACCTTCGAGTGTGTCCAGGAGTTCACATACCTGGGAACATTAGTGACGTCGAACAGCAATATGACCCATGAGATACGCTGGCGAATCCACGTAGCAAACAGGTGCTATTTTGAACTCACTAAGCTTATAAGAAGCCAGCTAATAACCAGAACCTCCAAAGCCAGACTCTACAAGACACTGACCCGCCCAGTTCTGACCTATGCCTCTGAAGCCGGACCATGAGCAAATCCGTTGAAAGAAACCTGCTGATATTTAAAAGAAAAATTGTATGCCGGATTTATGGGCCACTTAGAGAAGGAAAAGTAAGGAGACGGCGTAGGATTCAGGGGTTATAAAAACTATTTGGAGATTTGGACATAGTTTGGTACATTAAAATTGGGAGACTTTGCTGAGCTGGACATGTTGCTCATATCCATATGTTGCTCAGAAGAAGGGATTCCCAAGAAAGCACTGGAAGGCCAGTTGGACCCTACCACAAGAAGAGGAAGACCAAGGCTTAGATGGGCTAATGCAGTAGCTGCTGATTCAAGAAGTCTTCTTAATCCATTAAGCAGCCAATTTTTATTTTTTGGAATTTTTGAATAAAATTTTACAATCAATTCCAAAAATTACTTCCTGAAATATTAGCTGTCCTACATATAGGACGCTGCTGCATTTGAGATAAGTTAAGATAATATTACTGAAATATAATAAACAAAAAATCCTATTTATAGGACAGTCGATTCAATTGCAAATAAAAATTAGATGAAAATATATTTAAACTATTACTTAGAATAATATTTTCAATTCTAATTCAGAAAATGAAAGAAAAAATGACTTACCATTTTGTTTGTAGGAATAAGAGACAAAGAAAATAAGGAGTTAGGCAGGAGTTGTAGAACACTACTTTATTATCCCACAGCTTGCAGGATACTGAAAGAGTAAGGGTTGGAACTCGTAGACTGCCGTGTCCTGAGATGATATGAGGGTGGAGGGAAGTTTCCCTGCACCTCATGATCCTGTCAGGTCATGAACAGCGACTTTCCTATGAATAGGATGCTGAATCGGAAGGCAGTGGCGGTGAGTGATTGAGCTGGAAGGCAAAAGCTCTTGAAAGAGGCCAAAACCCAACTCGGGTTGTAGCACCATTAAAGAAGAAGAAGGCTGTTGAATGATCAAATTCATTTCTGCAACAATCTTATTTAATTACACGAACCATATTTAAATTTGTAAAACCAAATTGAACTTTTTTCTTGGTGCTTTTACTTTCTCCCTAATAGTTTTCTTTTATAGAAAAATAAGTACACTTTATCCATTGATGTATGTATTGAATTTTAGAATATAAACTGCATTTATATTGCAAATTAGTTACTTTTTATTTAGGAAAAATGCATAAAAATATAATAACATTTCTTAAAAGTATATATAAGGAGGTTATATAAGGGGGGTAAGAAATAAAGAAAAAATAGGTTAACAAAGTAACGAATTCCTTCGTGTTTTAATGGACAAATGCTGACCGTCATGCATCATTGAGCTCTCCAATATTCTGAATTTCAGTATTTAGTGAATCCTAAAACTTTACTACTATCATTTAATTATAATCTTATGAAGGTGAAAGTACTTACTTACATGATAGAATTCTTGTTATTTTTTGCTAAATAATTTATTATTTTCTCTCTATTTTGTCATACATACGCCTGTAGTCTTTCTCATTCCTATTAATGAGAGGGAATTCATGCTTTGAAACAATAAATAATTTATTCATTTCTATTCATTTTTTCAGACATTGAATCTGATTTCAAAGAATGTTTAAAAGATCTTGTTCCTCTTTTGCTAGCCCCAGAAAATTTGATATTGAAGGAAATAGGTGGGCACAAAGTGAAAGCAAAAGAATTAGTCCAGTATTTTCAGTCATATATGACCGTTTACAGTGGAGATGAACTTCCAGAGCCAAAATCAATGCTAGTAGTAAGTACAAAATACTTTTATTTATTTATTTTTTGTGCCTGTTTATCTACTTACAAAATATTATTTTCTCTTACCAGAATTTGAGTTTGGAAAATTGTATTATTCTAGTGAACTCATTAACCCGATTAATTCTTATTCTTTCATCTTTTATTTGTTATTTTTATATAAAGAAAAATATGTGCTTGCTGCAAAAAAAACATAGTAATATAGTGCATAATTATTTCATCCAAATTTTCTTTACCCCTTAACTCTCAATTAATTACTTAGATAAAAAATAATTGGCTATGGAAGTTGATACACCGTAAAAATGTTATCGATATGTACTATTAAGCCCCTCCCTCCTCATGTTTTGGTTATGCAATGATCCTATTTTCTATTTGATGAATAATTAAGACAACAAGATTTAAAGAGTCCAGAACTAAAACTCATTTCATGACCTCTTGTTAACAAAACTACCAGTAAATCAACGTTTTATATATATATATATATATATATATATATATATATATATATATATATATATATATGTATATATATAAAGTCTGATTTTTATGAAATAAAGTTAAAAAAACAAAAAAAACAACCAAAATACTTTGTTTAAATTGAAAGATATAACATTTTAACCAGCAAAATCACCCCACAATATTTTCTTCTTCACCCAAATTCATTAAAAAAAATTATAATATCCAAAATATATGGTATTAAAGGTCATCACTTGGAGCAGAATGAGAACATTCATTAATGTATGAAGTCAAAAGTAGTTTTCATGTGAATTTTGCAAAATATCTTGAAAATAGTTGTCAATTTAGAGTGCACCTACATTGGTCCCAATCTGATCTGATCCGATGGCCACCGTCTGTCTAAAGAAAAACAAACACAAGTATCTCAATGGAGGTGCCTACGTTAGTCCTGACCTGACCGATGACAACCGATTCTCCACCTTTCAAACTTGTTTGTTTCTAGACCAATATGGTACGACCGACACGATATGGAATGAAAATTTAGAACAACTTAGTCTAGTCACATTTCTGTTTTTTATTAAATTATGTGAAAAGATGTTTATAACCTTCTAATGCTTATGACCTTGTAGCTACCTTTCTTATAAATGATTTTAAAATATGAATACTAATGCTTCTCTTATCGTAGAATAACATAAAAATTAATTGTTACACTAAGATATTAGCGCGGTTCCTCCCTCCCTCCATAAGGAGGAACTCTGCTTATAAGGTTGACCTCATAACACAATCCGGAATCCGCCGACTAAAAGATTTTTGTACCAGATTTCATCAAATTCGAACCATTTTTCCAGCAGCTTTAGCGCGAACAGACAAATATATATATATTTGTCTGTTCGCGCTAAAGCTGCTGGAAAAATGGTTCGATTTTGATGAAATCTGATACAAAAATCCTTCATCTATTTTGATGACTAGATGAAGGGTATTAATTAATAATACCAACCAAGGTGAGGAATAACCCTTCAAAGCTCCACAACTTACTTTTATTTTACTATTACAACGTTTCGGACTATTCGTCCATCTTCAGGAGATCTACAATATTATATTAATTACTAGATACTGCAGAAAACACGCTTTATAATTACTATTAACCAAGATATTACATCATCTAATGCCAATTATTAAATTTTATTTCCTTAATTTTAAACTCACCATGTCCTGTCAATAATTAAAGTTACATTTAAAACGTCATAAAATCAAAAAAATGATTGATGATGAAAAATGAAGTTTCACCTATATAACTTTTGTCCATGCATTGCTTGCAATTTATTTGATAAATTACATTTTGTTTATTTATACTATTTATTTTATCTTTCATGTTACATAATGATAATAAAATAACAAATGCATTGAGTAACATGAAAGATAAAATAAATAGTATAAATAAAGAAAATGTAATTTATCAAATAAATTGCAAGCAATGCATGGACAAATGTTATATAGGTGAAACTTCCCAAAATTTAAAAAATAGGATAAAACAACACATTTCTAATTGTAATAACAGTAAAAATATCAATACTACAGCATTGGCAAATCATGCTTTCACAAAACAACATAAGTTTGATTATGATAATGTAAAGATTTTAAAAACTGTTAATGATAATAAAGCGAGGAAATTAACTGAATCCATTTACATAACTAAAAATATCAATAGAACCATTAATTTCAAAACTGATGGTAAAGGTATAGGACAACATTATGTTGACATATTAAATAAAATTAATTTCTGATAACATTGTAATAGATTCCTTTCATAGTTTAATGATCTTGGTTACATACCTCAGTGCATTTTATATTAAATATTTTAATAAAAATAATGTTAAGTAATGATTAATCAAATTTTCTGTGATATGTCATACATAAATTATTATACATTTTAATCATTTGAAATTTAATGTTTTAATGTAATTTTAGTTATACAAAATATAATAGGCCTAAGTATGTTGATAAGGTCTTCTAATATGGCTGTGAGATAATGAATGTTGTTAATTGTCTTCATGTGTAATTTGACTTGGTTCCTTTTAGGAATAATTTTTTTTCTTTTATGACGTTTTAAATGTAACTTTAATTATTGACAGGACATGGTGAGTTTAAAATTAAGGAAATAAAATTTAATAATTGGCATTAGATGATGTAATATCTTGGTTAAAAGCGTGTTTTCTGCAGTATCTAGTAATTAATATACTATTGTAGGTCTTCTGAAGATGGACGAATAGTCCGAAACGTTGTAATGGTAAAATAAAAGTAAGTTGTGGAGCTTTGAAGGGTTATTCCTCACCTTGGTTGGTATTATCTTTCATCTAATTTGAAAGGTCAAGTTCGTTAACCAGCAAAATCCGTCCACCGGAACATGGTTGTTGGGGTAAAAAGATCATTTCGCTTATATTATATGCTTGCAAATACTCCTTTTATAGGCTTCTTGGCCAAGGAAAACCATTTTTAAGGCGATAGCTTTAACCGATTTTGAGAAAAGCGGAAAAATAGTTGCAGAATAAAGTTTTTGGTTTGGGTACTTAGAATCATGGGATTCAGTCAAAATATTTTCAACATGTTTTAAACAAAGATGTTAAAGTTTTGGTTACGTTTGGAGTTAAGGAAGGATTGGCATAAAATATGTTATTAATAGACAAAAAGTTTTGGGAAATTCGTATATTTTCCTTTATATCTTGAAAACAGTTGGGAAATTGTGGTAAGTGGAAGGTAATCATTCGAAAGCTTACTCAATTTTCTACGAAAAAAGGTTCTGAAGCAGTTGAAGCAATTTTCGATTAGGCGATGTCAATCGGAGAAATAAGTGCTTAAAACTTCAAATGTGTTTGTTTTGTTATTTTGAACGGGTTTTTGTAGTTGTTTAGCTCACTTTTCAATTGGTTGTTTTTTTGTTTTAAATTGCATTTATTGGTAGAATTAGTATTTTAGTAGAAGAACACAAGAAAAAGTGAAACATTTTGATATTTTCAAACCCATTGAACTGTGAAATAAGTATCTCTAGACCCTACAAGGTAGGGTACGGAGCCCTTTGTCACTTATCTGTGGCCATAAAAGCATTTCAAGAAAGATTGAACCAAAGTATTAACTGTTTCTATTTTAATCTTTCCAAATGACACAAGGGATAAGAGTGGCATTGTGCTAAGATGACGTAGTTCCTGCGAGTCGGACTCTTTTTTTGGGATTGATATACTTCCAGAAGATTAATTGGCCTCTTAACTCCTCCTTCATACCTCCAAAGAGACATTCGAAGGTTTCTATGCTTATTAGTTGGTATTTCTCAGATTAATCACTCATTTTCACTTGACTACGAGTTCATTACTGACGAGCTGTGACTAGATCTGGTCGGGACCAATGTAGGCACTCACATCGGCCGTTGTTGGTTGAATGATATCGGATCGGATCAGGAGAAATACGGGTCCAACGTAAGTGCAGCCTTATTGTATATGAGGTAAGATATGTATTATCTAAAAAGTCTATGAATGTGCAAATTTTCAATGATGACTTCTATCAGAAAAAATGAATTTGAATGATTTGGTATCCTGTATTGATAATGATGACAGGCCACAAGGGGCCAGAGGGGCCCCTGATACTGTAGAGGTATCTGATTCTTGACCGTATGGCACACTAGGAAGATAGTGTGATCAGTAATATGTTCGGCCGCCTGATTTTTCCCTTTGCAAGTACCCATTAAAGGCTTAGTGAGCCTGGGGACGAACTGGGACCCCAAATCCAACTCTCAAACCATGATACTAGAATGTAAAATCTTTAGTACGAGCTCAGGTTTTGAACCTGGGTCCTTCAGTTCATTAGTCAAGTGCTCTACCACTGAGCAGCTAACCTCGCCCCCTAATTATTGCTAAATTATCTTGATAATTTTCTGAGGATTATAACCACGAAAACATAAAACTCGTGAAACAAGAAAACCCCTTCTGAGGTTTATCTCATAATTACTTCCTCTGACCATTTCCTCAAAAAGTAAGATTTTTTTTTTTTTTTTTTTTTTTTTTTTTTTTTTTTTTTTTTCTTTTTTTACTGAATATCTATAATTTACGTATATCTACACAAAAAAAAAAAAAATAATAATCCATCTTGAAAAACACTGATAGCTTGGGCACAGAGGAGTAGATATATCGTTGTTGAAAACAAATAACTTATACTTTATGAAGCACAAGTATTTAATTAAAAGAACCCTCGACCAGGTTCTTAAGATCTTTGAGACCACCAGGGACTTTCGTTGTCCACAGTCGACAGTTCTAAGATCTTTGATTTATTACTTTTAATATTTAAACTAAGCCTTTTGAATTGAAAAAATATATTTTTTTTACATTTTATATTTATATTTTTAATAACATTAAATTACAATTTCAAATAGTGGTTTATAACAATCCCGGTCTGCTGGCACTATAGGTTACTCTGTATCTTGCTAACTTTTTTTTGCTTGCACATAAAAAAATGGGCCATTTTTTAGGTACTTAATGCTGCAGGATGGAAACTGCATTATGTGTGACAATCACCACCGATCTGATCAGCAGTTAGAACAGCAACCTGGTTACTGAGGAAATATTATTGGCAATTACTTGAAGACCAACACAAACTTTCACTTTTCTAATTTTTTTCTTTTCCTTGCTCAATCTGTTTGTTCAAATTTAGGTTAAAAAACCAGGTTAATCATTGGTTAAGATGTGTAGAAAGTAATAATAAAATGTTATTAGTCAATTTCTTCACTTTCTTTCTGTTAAAGAGAAAACTGTTATTACTTGTGTGTGTGGCTTGTTCAAAAATCTTATTAACCTTTTAGAGACTATCTATTACGAGTGTATTGCGGGCCTGGCAGCCTGAGAGTCCAGGGCAGCTGGCGTGCCCAGTGGCTTTACCACTTGTACTCCACTTTATTCTTTTCGGAGCACGATCTTCGTCTACATCACTACTATCTCCTGAACAAGCAATATTTTGCCTAATGTTCACACCTTAAGTACCCGGAGTAGTTCCCACAGAAATATTTCCTTCATACTCAGAGTCCAATGAAAATTAAAATTGCCATCAGATTTACAAGCCAGTAATTCCAACAATTCTTCATCAATATACAATTTTCTAGACCTATTGAAAACAATATATGACAGAGACAAAGAATGCCAGTAAACTGTACAAAACCAGAGAACAGACTGGAAGCTAAAACTGCAAGGGATAAGGGAAGGTGTAGTCACAAAGTCGGGTAGACAAAGGTCAAGGGGTCGTAAAGGGCCATACAAGTGTATAAAATGTATTTCCATGAACTCTAGTGGCAAGGAAAAGTACAAGAACATGTCCCATCAACCAGTAGATGTAGCTAGGGAGAGAACTAATAAATCAGGCTACAGTCCTCTTATGCTGAAAAGAGCGAACTGGCCACGGCGATCGGTGTACTCTGGACTGATATATCAGTCAAGAGCGAACTGGCCACGGCGATCGATGCACTCTGGACTAATATATCAGTCTACAGGCCACGGGGATCGGCACGCTTTGAACTGATTTATCATTCTACAGTCCCAAATGAGTTAATCGATTGTTTTAGTTTGATTCGGTCAATTTTTTTGTGTTGATGAACATGTCTGAAAAATGTCTGTGCTCTGATTTCTACTATGTTGAATGTTTAGTCTGTTGTTAGTTGCCAAGAAAATTGTTTTCTTAAAACTGTTGATTATTGATTTGTTTAAAAAACGTATCAAATCATTTGCTTTATACTTAGCTATTAAAGTGTAATAGACTTTTAGAGACGTTGAATATTAATTTTGATGAGTCTACAATGAGTAAAACAAGTGTTTACAAATGTTTTAAGCATTTTCAAATTGGTTACGAAGGATTTGAAGATTTTGAGTGTTCTGGATCAAAAACCAAAAAAATTGTAGAAAAAAAGAAAAGGATTATTTTAAACAATCCCCATATTACAAAATATGAAGGAGATATTCACTGTTCTTTTTAGTTTAAATCATGAGTTCTTGCCAAAAGTTCAAATAATCAATCAATAAGGAGTGTATAATTTGCACGCCTCCCTAACATGGGTGGTGCACGCAAATCTTGAGCAAGCATGCTCAGCATCACCGGATATGAGTCCAGGCGTGGATTGGGTACAAGTGGACTGTATGAGCAATAATGTGAAACAAATATTATGTCAAAGAATCAACTATATTAAATTTTGTTTTTCTTTTTTTTTTAATTTGAGTGCATCGACTGCCGAGGCCAATAACACTCTTATAACTCATTCTATTACGGGGGTTCGGTAGCTCATTACATACATTTAAACGTACATAAACCCAGACAAACATGCGTACTTTCATTGTTCATAGGTGCTTATACATTCACTCTCAAACTCATAAATAAAAGGTTATATGTATATAGATACATACATAAACATACGCTCACATATATATATATATATATATATATATATATATATATATATATATATATATATATATATATATGTATATATATATATATATATATATATATATATATTATTCTTGTAGATGACCCAAAATATTTCTTAATGCGTTTTGTTCTTTTAGGCTTAGGGTCGGAAAAAGTAGTACACACACATATACATACATATACACACACATAATATAATATATCTACATAATATATAATATCTATACATACTATTTCATACTAGTTTTTAAAATATGACGGAACTAGATATGAGCCTATCATTTAAATCTAAACTTAAATATTAAATGTACCTATAAACAGAATTTAGTTCCATTTTAAACAAATATTAGAACTAACCTTACAGCTAAACCTAACTAAATACCTAAATCTAGAAGTAGTATATACATATTTACATTGATATATGTCCAATAATGAGTAACATGCAAAGATTACACAATAAATACAGTCACACAATAAATACAGTCACACAAGAAAATAGTCACACAATGAATACAGTAGTATTATAAATACAGCCCTGCTTTAAATAAGGTCAGGCAATAAATGCAAACACTCAAATACAAAACTTACTTTTGTTAAATAAGACTATAAATTTTAATATCATTAAGAAAATCAGTCACTCTCCTCACTGACTCGTCACTTCTAGCCAACAGGTCACTAAGATTGTTGGGTAGGGTTCTTGTTATTATACTCATCTTGCCATTTCTTTTCCACCTTGTGTTTTATTAATCTTTTAAAGTCGATCAAGTGTAGAGGAGGAGCTGAATCGGCACTCATTGCCGCCTGCCTTGCTAAATCATCTGCCCTTTCGTTCCCCTCAATGGAAGAATGGCCTGGTACCTAGAGAAATGAAATTTTATTTTCTCGGAAATCTATTTCACGTACTAGCTCAAAGATTTCTGATTTCAATGGATCTTTCTGGAATTATTGTTTTAATGACGCGAGTGAGCTGTAGGAATCTGTTCATAAAATTAGAAATCTAAACTAAACATATTAAACCTACATAAACGGTACATTTCTAAGGTTGTATTGTCTGTAACAATTTCTCGGAGGAAGTGGTAACTTTTTGTCCGTAAAGATGATACATATGTCAGCATCATTTGGTTTCGCCTGTGTTCTGGTGGGAGATGCCCTGCTTCTACGTAAATTGACTCTAATGGGCTCGTGCGGAACGCACCAATCGCAACTCGCAGCCCCGCATTGTACAATCTGTCAAGTTGACGGGCCCACAATCTGCGTGCTGATCCGTATATGGCACACCCATAATCAATCCTCGATCTTATTAGAGCGTCAAACATCCTTAATAGAATGCATTTTTCAGCACCCCATTGCAATCTTGAAAGTGTTTTTAAAACGTTTAGAGATGACTCACATCTATTAATAATATAGTTGATGTGATGCCTCCACCTCAACTGTGCATCCATTATTAGGCCCAGAAATTTGTGAGCCTCCTTGAAGGATATCACACAACCGCCCAATGTAAGATTTGGGCGGTTGTGTGGTCTCCGAAGTCTACAGAAATGAATTGCTACTGTCTTTTCGGAAGAGAATGTGAAACCTCGTTTGATTGCAATTTCACTCACATTATTGATTGCTTGTTGCAATCTCTGGGCTTCGCAATCTTCAGCTGCATGTGTCTCAAAAAGAGCAAGGTCATCAGCATAGAGAGATCGACCAATCTCTTGGCCTATATTGTCAGCTATGCCATTGATTGCAACAAGAAACAGGGTTACACTCAGGATGGATCCTTGAGGGACTCCGGTTTCCTGTACTTTTATGGAGGATAAAGAGTTTCCAACTCTAACTCTGAATGTTCTTTCTGCAAGGAAACTCTTTAGGAATAAAGGCAATCTACCTTTAAACCCCCATCCATAAAGACGTCAGAGAATATCATATCTCCATGCCCTGTCGTAAGCCTGCTTCATCTCGAAAAAAACGGCAGTAACGTGCTGACGGGAGCAAAGGCGTTTTGGATGGTATGCTCCAACAATGCCAACTGATCTTGGGTGGAGAATCCATATCTAAAACCTGCTTAATATTTTGACAAAAACTTGTTTTTTTCTAATTCATGAATCAACCGGTAATTCACCATAGCCTCCAGGACCTTTCCCATACAACAGAGAAGTGATATGGGTCTGTAGCTGCCTGGATCCATGGGGTCTTTACCGGGTTTCAAAATTGGGATAATGATGGATTGCTTCCAACAATGATGGATTGGGGAACTCGGCGTTGGTCCAGAGAGAGTTATACAATTCAAGCATCACCATTTTCCCCTCCTCCAGGAGATTGCTTAGTATTTCGTATGGAAGGCCATCGCAACCAGGTGAACTTTTCTGAGATGCAGCCTGGAGTGCCCTATTTAATTCTTCCCAGGTGAAGGGGATATTGTAATCATATGTGATGTCGTCTACTGGTCCAAAATCATGAGTAAACGTTTCTGCGTTGGCTTTGAGGACCTGGAAATCTTCCTTGTGAGCTGACTCACTAAATGAGGTACAAAAATAATCAGCGAACACGTTAGCGACCTCTTGTGGATCGCCAACGCATACGCCTGCATTTAGTAGAATTGGGTTTTGCTTGTTCGTTGTGTTTCCAGAAATCGCTCTTATTTTACTCCAAACTTCGGACGGAGACGCATCGCTTGTTATTGTGTTGACATATGAGGCCCAGGACTCTCTTTTCTTTCTTCTTTTTATTCGTCGTTCCACTGCTCTAGCCTTTTTAAACGCTAATAAATTGGCTTCAGTCGGATAACGTTTGAAGATTTATTGAATGAAAATCTTTATTGAATGAAAGTTATTTATTTGAATGAAATAATTTTTTGAATGAAATTGATTTATTTGACTGAATTTTTTTGTTAAATACAAGTGATTTATTTTCCCAATCGTTTCTAATAAAAATGACTAAGTTCATTAAAATTTTTCTTACTTTTAATGAAAATTATTTATTTAAGTGATATTGTTTATTGAACTTAAAGAATCTGATTTTGTTGTTCCATGAACCACATTATTTTAAATGTATAAAAATAATGAATGTAGAATGAAAAACAATTAATTATTCATTAAATAAAAAAAAAAATCAGTCAATGGATAACTGAATAAATGAATAAATTCTTATTCAATAAAAATTTATTGAATAATGGGCCAATCGTGTTATTCATAGAATAAAAAATCAATCAGTGGATGAATAATTTAAACAATGAATAAATTTTTATTCAATAAAAATTTATTTGAATGATTATTGAATAAAAAGATTATTGAATGATGACCTACTCTGAACGGAATGCAGAATACGAGAACAACTAAAATTACCTTACAACTTACAGGAACTACAATCAGAGTGTAGCCCCTTCATTAACGATTTGGTTACAGGCGAAATTCTGATTCTTGTCAGAAGCCCTTTGGAAATATTATTTTAATGATTAAATCTATGCTGTCCATGGATCCTGAAGATTCACAAAAATGTGTGGGCGTTCCGTCATTAAGTAAAACCAGATCCATTTCTTCAATCATTGAGTACAATAGACGACCTAGAGGTGAAGATCTTCTTGAGCCCCAGGAAACATGATGAGTGTTGAAATCCCCAAATATTATTATTGGAGAAGGCAAATGCTCTATCATGTGCTTGATATTGTCTATGCGGTATGCTCTGCCGTCCAGGAGATACAATGAACAGAGAGTAGCGGTTAGAGGGGTCTTCAGGCGCACAGCGACAGCTTGTAAGTCTGTGTTTATATGTATTTCCTGTGCTCCTAGGTTCTCCTTTGTGTACAGAGCCACTCCGCCCACCCAGGAGAACACTAGGTTCTTTATGGACACACTTATACCCTCTCAATGGCCGGGCAGTACCTTCAGGAAATTTAGTTTCCTGAAGAGCCACAACCAATGGATTGTATTTGTGCATTAAAAAGCGTAATTCCGCTGACACAGATCTCGACCGTTGATCGGCATCTCATTGCAGAATGTCCAAACTTTTGACATTTATAGCATCGCATGGGGGGGGGTGGTATATAAGGCCACACTTTAAGTTTGTAGAAGGCAGCCTGAATACTGGAAGGGATCTCAGGTTGATCAAACGTGAGCATCACGCTTCCAGTGAATTGGGCTGCTTCTTCTACACCATTCACAGTTTTTTTTCTTACGAAAGAATCTGCGAACGTCTATGACGCCTTGGTCTTTTAGACCATCTAAAATTTCTTTGTTGGAGCAGTGCTCAAAATCAAAGCATGTTATCATTCCTTTGTATGAGTTTAGTGCTTTATGCAGTTCTGCTTTAACACCAAATCCACCCAGAGTTGCTACTTTAATTATTTTGTCGCTCTGCGCCTTGCTAGAGGCCTCAATCAGTAAAGAGCCGTTAGGAATTTTACTTATTCCCAGGACTGTTCCAAATTCTTGAAGAATTATTTTGTTGATGAGGAACGGAGAAACTTAAGTAAAAGTTTGTCCGTCCGTCCTGCTCATTATAATAAATTTTGCAAATTTACTTGTGCATGGGCTTAATTCTTCGAGCAATCATTTCCTTCCTTTCTTTAGCTTCTTCTTCTCGGGTGACCTTGAAGGCATTAAATACGGCTCCAAGGTAAAACGAGAAGCAGAGCTTTGTCCCTTAAGCCGATCGTTTTCAAATTCCTGGTTCTGAATGGGTTTGTTGGATTCAATACCAAGAATTTTATCAACCCTATTTCCCTTAACGCCCTCGATGGGGGCAAGGGATGATTTTTCACTTGACTTTGATTGGTCCATTTCCATGCCGAGGTCTCTCAGAGGGACCTGCTTTCCCTCTGAGTTATCCATAAAGGGGAGTCCAGCTTTTTCCGTATAAGTAGTTGTAGGAAATTGTTATTTGAGTGACTCAGACCCCTAATCCTCGTCACCGAGTCTGCTGGTGGGGCTGCCACCTAGGCCGGCAGACCGGCACAGTACCAGCAAGGAGAGGATCCACTTAGCAGGGGAGGTGTCCCTGTCTCATCGTGGATCCCTGCCTCGGCTGTTCGCCGTCCTTATGGGTTCACCAAAAGAACGTTGCCCAGGGGGTACCATGGGGAGATCAGCAGTAGGCGTTGACGGGAATCAGGTATACTAGGAGATGCTAAGCAGTGGAATAGGGCACTAAAGCTTAGCAGGGCTCCTATAAGAAGTTGGACGGCTCCCATATCCGCACATCCGCTCCAGCAACCGTTTAGCTCGCCCATTTACCCCCCCCCCTGCTATATTAAATTAAACATGGTTTTGCGACTTGAGGGGGCGAGGTTAGCTCAGTGGTAGAGCACTCGACTAATGGCACTTGTGGCCTGTTACGGGACTGATTTTTTTTTTTTTTTGCGGCTTGAAGGAGCCAATGGTGTTAATATGGTTATATTAATCTTAAAGTTGCCTGGGGATTATGGTGGGCCGCATGATGTAGCTGATGTGATACGTTCGCGTCATCCACGTCTCTCTCTTCTGCCCTCGCGCTCCTGGCCGGAGGTTAGCGCCTCTACTCCTTCATGGCGTTGTATCTGATTTTCTTCGGTAAAATGAGTAAGGAGGATTGGCTGGAAAAGAGCGTTCGAGCTGTATACGTGGTCTTTGGCTGCCCAGGACGTACTGGCTTACTCGGGCTGCCGTGCGTTTTGCAGTGGGAGCCTACAGAAGTTCTTGCTTCACGCGCTGGATGAGAGAGTGCGTGGGATGTAGCTAGCTCGCAGATCGAACAAGGTGTAATACATACAAGTTCAATTTATGGAGAGAGCAATCCGAAAACAAAAATGCCTGCATTTTTTGCAAAACAATTCATGGTTTCTCCACCACGATAATACCCCTGTTCACACTTTATTTTGTACAATTACAGATAATGCCAGTGTTAGTATTGCAATGGTTTTGAACTTTCCTTCATCACTAATTCATTATTTTTTCACTAATTGCAAATTCGCAAGCACTGGTTGGTGAATGTTCATCATCATATCAAGGAAACAAAAAAGGCAACCTTCACTAGTAATGATTTTAGAAAGTACTTTCATGAACTTTCTCCTATCATCAGTGCCTGTAAACTACGTCTGTGAACATGTGGAGCTCTGGCAGCAGAGTCCAGGCAGTTTTGACCTTCCTGTTTCCTTGACAAGAACTGTAAATTTCTCTCTCCAACTATATTTTCCTAACTTCTTAAAATGAAAATTTCATGATCGATGATCACAGCATGATTGCAATTTCATTTTAATTTTTAAAAAAGTTATTGTTTAGATATAGAATATAATTTGAATTTAATTATATAGTAAATAATGTATTATTACTTACATTAACCATTTTTAGCTTATATAATTCAATAATATATTTTTAAATCTCAGCTCGTCGTGAATGAAAAGTAGTGAATACAAGCTTTTTTTTTTTTTTTTTTTTTTTTTTTTCACGGCACATCAACTTCTATGGCCATTACTGATGGGATCTCTAATGCTTGCCACTCTTTCTAAACATCCAAGGTGGCATGGTTTTTTTTCCAGCGAGCTCATTGAAGTTTTCTTAATATATTAATACATTTTCTTCATTTTTTGTTTCTATACATTTTGACTTTTATTAGGCTACAGCTGAGGCAAATAATTTAGCAGCTGTTGCTGCTGCCAAGGAAACATATCATTCACTGATGGAAGGTGTTTGTGGTGGTGCAAAACCATATTTAAACTCAGCGCTCTTAGAAAGTGAACATCAGCGAATCAAGACCCAAGCCCTAGAGCAATTTACTAAAAAGAGGAAAATGGGAGGAGAAGAATTTTCTGAGACATACAAAACTAAATTAGAGTCGGTAAGCTAGTTTTTGGTAATCTTTTGTACATAATCTGATTAATATTATTTTATTATATATAAAAATTGCTTTTTTCATTTAAAGCTTTGCCTGTACTATGAGCTTCTCTTTTACTTTTTGATTCGCACTTTACACACAAACATACTAAAATAAACATGAGAAAGTGTATATTTTGATTGTAGAACTAAACTAATTCATTTCCTTGATAAGTTATTAATCCAAGATGTCCTTTTTTTCATCAATTAAGGCTTCATAGTTGTTGTAATAATAATTTACATTCATTTGCAATTAACACAAATTATGAAAATAATTAAATTGGTATTGAGTTCACAATTTTTTAACAAAAATAAATGAGGCCCATCAAATTAAGAGAGGTTATTAGCACAAGTAGTCAGCATTTCCTCATCTTGTGAAATAAAAGTCAAATTAATAATCTTATTTTAACATTATTCATTCAAATCTCTGTCTCACACACACACACACACACCTATATAGTGATTATCTTCACCATCATCAAAGTATTTGGCAAGCTTGAAAAATTATAATATATTGTCTCTTTCATTGATTTGGGAGCTTGTTTTTATCTATAACCGATTTTATTGCCAGTACATTTATGTAACACTTTGTGACTAATCTCAGTATTTTAACAGTTGATCAGACCATACTAGAAATAACATTATTGAATAAGGTTTTTTTTTCTCTTTATATTAAAATGAAGAACACTTCCCTGTATATTCTCTTAAACCTCCAGACATCGATGACTTAGGCAGAATACATTTCTAGTTTTAAGGGAAAATAGTCCAGGTTGAAACTTCATATATTGTTAATTTATTTGTGTAACAATTAATATACTGAATTTTTATATGGCATGAAACCCCATTGATGACCTTCTTTCCTCTGTTTATTTCTTTGAATTTAAGCTTTATTACAGCACTTTCACATCTACCATTCTTTAACTGCTTTAAAAATGTATGGTTCCCTCGATATATTCTTTGTCTAATATTCTTTTATTTCTAGAAATTCACACACACACACACACACACACACACCCACCTCTCCATATATATATATATATATATATATATATATATATATATATATATATATATATATATATATATTAATGAGACTAGTTCTCTAGCATGCAATCTTGCAACCCTGGGGGACACAAAATGTGAAGAGGAGACAGATAAACATCTGGTGCGATATCAGGATTTCAGCTACACAGAGTTGTTAAGTTGTCTGTGGCACATTACGTGATTGATATCAGCAATAAGGCTTCAGGTGTTTTCTGAAGTAAGTGAAACAATTAACACTTACAGGACCGATGGATTCAAAAAATATTTCCATCAAGGCCCAAGTCTTCCTTTTGTATAATTATTTCTGCAAACATACATATATATATATATATATATATATATATATATATATATATATATATATATGTATAAAAAGTAAGTTAAGAAAATTTTTAAATCATGTAATTTTAGTGGATTAATTTAGATAAGTGTCAAATACGCCATGACAGCGGGCCGGCTAAAGGATTGTTCTGGCGGATTCAGTATCATACGATAGCAGACACGCAAACCTAACTGGGAATAACGTAATGAGGTCCCAAACCAAAAAAGCCAAGCTATCTGCTGACACACACACCATGACGCTGGACCCACAGAATACATCTCTGACGCATATGCCACGAAGCTGGGCCCAAACATGTTAAAGATGAAACTTCCAGCAGCAGAAGGCTTTGAAACAATTTCATGATTAAATATTTGACAAAGTAAATTATAAATGAGAATGATTGAGTGACTCTTTGAAAGAAAAGGTTTTTAAGTTTCATGTGATTGTTACTAGGCAGTACTGGGTGCATCGTTATACCACATACGCTTAAATGTTTGTTGACTGTCAAGAAATGTCAACTCATCGAGTTTGCAAGAGCAATATCAGTGATCACAGTGCAGTGTAATTTCAGACTAAAACTACAATAGTGATACACTTTCTCACAAGTATAGACGACGGCCTCAAGAAATGGAGTGTCTGTGTAAAAACAAAATTTCTGGGCAAGCACAAATGGCACAGGAAGATGTTGAGTGAATTTGTGATTCTTTTCAGCAAAACTGAGAAGAAAATGAATGAATGAAAAAAGAAATTGACATGTGCTAACTTTTTTAATGCAAACCCCCTCTGCTATAGATTGGCTGGATAACAGTCCAATACAATGCTCTTTTTGCTTGGTCTCGTAGATACAATATATGTTCGCATTCATGCAAAATTGTGATTTCTTGAATATGTAGCTTTGTATTATTAGCTTGGAGCTAAGGCTTAGAATGCTACTGAACATTTGCACATTGGTTTATGGTTGCTGGCTGGTGATTTAAATTCTTCTATTTTTGGTTTAAGGATTGTAAAAATTATTTCCCTTTGTATATTGCCCTTCTCTTCATTTTGGCCTGCATTGTTGAAAAGGTTTTTTTCCCCGCTTAGTAGAGAGAGATCACCGATTTTCTTTCATTTTCATTTACTTCATTGTAAATGTAACTTCAGATTCAGTGTTGTGATCTGCTCACCTCATTGTTAGCCTTGAGACATTCTCATAATTTATCAATTTTAACACGTTTAGTGCGGCTGTTGTTTGGCCATACTTTCGCTATATGCGTTGCATGCCCCCGAGGGCATATACAGCATTATTTGTCATATGTGGTACATGGCCCCGGGGGCATGTAACCTTCCTATCTGTATGATCTTATTTAACGACGTCTAGCAATCAAAGGAAAAGAGATAATGCACTGATTTTTAGCAGAATCATTGCATCTAACATCAGTAAATAGACATTAAAAACAGGAGGAGGATCTGGAAATATGATCATATAAAAAATAATAAATAATTTAAAAAAAGTGTTTTACAAATATACTGAATATTCTATTGTTGGAATATAAGAAAATAAATTATTACCACTTTAAACAACATTATTACTATATACATTGTACAACAATACGATACAAAAAGGTTCAATATTAAAAAAATATTTTAATTTAGTTCAAATAAATTGATCCCAAATTCTCAATATTCATCCTAATAAAGGCACAGACTAAGCAAAACCCTGGATTATTGGGGCCCGGGTCACAATAACTTATAACACACCTGACTTTTTTCGTAACCTCCTTTTTGGTGTTGGTCTAGGGACAGTCAGGGAGGCTGAATTCAACCCATGAACGAAGGCGCTGGAACAAAAAATCTCTAGTGCTTGCTCGGGATTTGAACTCAGGTCCTCCAACTTATTAGTCCAGTGCTCTACCACTGAGTTCACCTCGCCCGTATGATTATTATTATTGATTAAATTTTGCATAGATTACGTGCAAGCACCGCACTGGATGAAAGCAGTTATGTCTCCAGTGCGGCATATGCCCCCAGGGGCATGTATGATACAATGCATGATTTCCTTTTGTTACTTCACAAAACAAACGCACTAGTGGCTCCATTTGTCATTACTATTAAAATTATTCATAAAAACGCGAATAATATAAGCCGCACTGAGGTAATGATCTTTTTAACGTGTTAAAAACACTCAAGTGAAGAAGTATTCCTATTAAACTTCAATAGTTTTATCACCTGGTCTTCCCATCAGTGGAGAATAGCTCAGGACAAATAGACGCCTTCTTTCGAGTAATTTAAAATAACCTTCAAAATGAGTGGGACTAACGTACATTTTATTCAGTGATGTATGTGTCAGTCAGCTTTTAATTCAGCGATGAATGACACATACATCAAAAGTATAATAGTTTCACTCAATTCCCAAGTTATTTTAAATTATACGAAAGTTGGTGGCTTTTTTTACTGGTATCCCAGCTGATAATCAAACTCTCAAAGCTTAATGATATATAGTGGAGAATACTTCGTGACTTTAGTGATTTTTAAATTGATGCATAATCAGAATGACTCTGATGCTGACCGTAAGATGAAAAGAAGCTCGCATCACTGAATCTGAAGTTCCTGAAGTATTTATAATACAATATAGGAAAAGTAAAGAAAATTGGTTCTCTCTCTCTCTCTACCAAGTAACAAAAAAAAAAAAAAAAAAAATCATCACTGAACAAAAAGTTGACCCTCCAGTAAAGTATTAACTTTTTTAGAAGAATTGGTGATTTAGTTTTACCTTCTGAATGAACATTTCTTCGGCCAAAGCCTTCAAAAGCATAAGATGCTTAATTTTCTTTTGCACATCTTCATCATGTGAGGAATGTCACATATTTACATTGCCACGCCATGGAGCATTATTTTTAAAAGAAGGATTTTTTCTTTTAGGATTTGGCTCACATATACCAGAATTTTCAAGATCGTAATGAAGCTAAAGCATGTTTCCGTTATTTAAGATCATTGAAATTGGTTTTTCTCCTTCCTATTCTTATAATGGTAATTGCATATGCTGCTGCCCAGCCCAACCATTATCCACAGTATAATTATGCTCCTTCAACGTATGAACGGCTGGTAAAAATGTTGTATTCTGTTGTTATGCCTTTAGTAGGATAATTTTTATTACTTAATATTTATTGGTGCAATGTTATTTCCTTTGAAAAATGTAATTTTAAAATAAAGTTTTTTATTGTTGTAAATGTTCAGTTTTATTTTCCTGTTTTGTTTCTTTTCTGTGTATACTCATTTTCATGGACATAATTGAATTCTTAGAGGGTTTTTTTTTTAGTACTTATATTTTATATTTCTTTTTAAAAGCTATGTCCATTAAGTCTGTAATTTATATTATTTTTTTATTCAACATTTCATATTATGAAATTTAGAAAATTATTCATTTTATACACAAACAAGAAGAGCCTTTTCTTATAATTCTCTTTATCCCCCACAAAAAACTAACATTGGAAAAAAGGCCAAGTTCCTGGCCCCTCCCAAAAACAGTTTGCCTATGAAAGTTATGGTATTGTAGTATTGGGGCAAGTTTTAGGCTCTTAATACCTTGTCAAGAACCTAATAATACCCTCTCACTCAATTGTGCAATTCCAACTTGGCCAGTTTTCGTTAAATGATAGCCACTCTAATGATCGGCTTTATTATAAAATGTCTGGCATTTAAGATTCAGGCCCTTAGGTTAACAATTCTGGACAATTATAAGCTCTTTGTTGACTTAAAATGGTCGGGTTTGTATGAACTCTATGTAAGTTAAAGCAGCCACGGCCTTATGTAAGGTAACGAAAACTGGCCAAGTTGGAACTGCACAAATAATTGAGAGGGTATTATTAGGTTCTTGACAAGGTATTAAGAGCTTAAAACATGGCCAAATACTACGATATCATAACTTTCATAGGCAAACTGTTTTTGAGAGGGGCCTGGAACATGGCCTTTGTTTTCAACGTTAGTTTTTTGAGCTGATAGACGATTTTGACCTATCCTATGACCCTCCTCGAATCAAGACCTACCTGTGTTCCAAGTTTCGTCTAAATCGGTAAACGGTTTAATTTATATAAAGGACAAACATACAGACAGACAGCTGATTGACGATTTTGACCTAGCCTATGACTCTCCTCATATCAAGACCTACCTGTGTTCCAAGTTTGGCCAAAATCGGTCAAACGGTTTGAATTTGTATAAGGAACACCCATACAGACAGCCAGCTGAGATACGATTTTGACTTAGCCTATATATGTCTAAATGTTTCTTAAAACATCAAATATAGGTTCTCCATACGAGACAATCAAAACATTTAGTCATATATAGGCTAAGTCAAAATCGTATACCAGCTGGCATGGACCAATTCTGGCACTGGCATTCACTTAAGCATTCATCATCACCCTATTTTCACAGTTTAAATTTGGACTTAATTGGTTGAAAATTAAAGGTGTTAGATTGTTGCCCGATTTGGAAAACATTGTTTCAAGAAAGATGCCTGATAGAATCTCGCTTTACGTCTTTCAATTTAGTTTCTATATTCCAGCAATTGATTGTAGGCATTAGTTCAGTACTTCCTAACAGAGATCACTAGTGTAGAATCTTGTTTGGATAATGTATATCTGCAGTTATTTAACCAGAACCCGGAGAGAAATGGCTCTTGGAGCTGGCGTCTTCCTTAGGATGGCTTCTCTACTGTTCCTCCTCTCTATTCTTCTTCTTTTTTCATTCACTCCTTTCCTTTTTTTTTTATCTCCATGTCTCCCCCTTTTCTATGTGGGAGTTTTTGTCTGTGTTTTGACAGGTGTCTATCATGTGATCAGTTACCTTGTAGACCAGAAGTTCCTCTAAATTCACTTTCCCCACCCTATGTTTTTGTTCTCAATCCCTGAGGGTGTAAGTCCCATGTTCGTGCCCCTTCCACTTATTCTGAAATATGAAGAGATAAAAATTTTCATAGTGCAAGGAGTTATTTACTGCTAAATACTGAACGAGCACCTTCCCTCCAAGGAAATCTTTGGTTGGGTACTCTACTCAATATTTTTTTTTTTTTTTTTTTTAACTCTACTATTTTCCCTTTTTTCCTCTCCGATAATGTAGACCAAGTTGCTCCCCACTCTCCATTTTTACATTCACCCCTATTCTGTAGGCTTATAGGTCCAGGTTTTTGCGGGTGTTTAACAGGTGATAAAACCTCTAGTCTATTTGGTAAAGAGGTTCACCCATAGTTACCTTTCATTTCCTCGGGGGGTCCCCCAAACATCCAGAATTCTTTACTAATTCTAAGTGTCACACTTTTTGGTGAAAAATCTACTTTTTGTACCATTAAAAAAAAAAAAAAAATCTATATCAACACTTTTGGTTATCATTTCTGAATGGTAATTGAAGCAATTAAGCCAATAAGAAAAAATGGTGACTACAAATTACAGGGTAGTATTACCCCTTAAACACTCATTAATTAAGGATAAGGGTTTATTTTGCAGTAGTCATTTTTCTATATAGAGAAAAAAAATCACTCTTATCCTGACTAGAAATTGGGTGTAAACCTATAGATAACCAACTCCCTATATTTTTTACAATAAGGAATATAAATTAAATCAGAAATTATAATTCTTTAGTACCTTGATTATCCGCCCGGGTATGGGACCAAGATGGTGATGGATATGGGAGTGAGACATATGTTTTATATTTATACATAAATTGAAGAATATATTTCAAACATTCAACTTTTTATATATGTACTCAAATTAACTTATGCATTAATGAGGTATATCCAGTAAAAATAATTCTTGAAAAAGAAACAAAAATATATATTAGCAATAATATCTATGTAGGTTTAGCTTCCGCTTGATTTTCCCCATAGACACAATGAAGACTGAAGTTAGTTCAACTCTGAAAGTTATGTTTGAGATAAAAGGTTGGGGAGATAATTAATTTATGAGAAATTTGAGTGAGGAAGCATAGGTTTCGAGTATACAGCAGAGTCTAGGAGTCGAATTTACCAGCCACCCCCTATGATTTTTTTCCATAAGCCAGCACTTATGAATCTTTTTTTTTTCTTCTCAAAACTGAGGTGACTCTAAATACAGTGACAGACTATAAGAGGTACTATTGTAATCAGAACTATATAAAGAGGAGAATGCTGTTTAAATTGTTATATATAAAAATGACGTATTTAGTAAAAAATCACTATACAACACCCAAAACTAATATTTCTATTAGGAGTGGAGGTGTCCTGTAAATTATTAATGTACCGTTTACAGTTTTAACTTTTATTATTTTTCATCAAACCTTGTTCATCTGCCCGAACTTAATTATTTTTCATCAAAACTTTTTCATCAGCCAGAACTAATTGAAGAGGTTCTGAAAATGAGTCCATTAGAAGTGGCAGTTTACTTCGGACCAAAAATATTAATATCTGATGGTAAAATTGGTACTGTAATGGTAAAATTATGTTGATTAGAATTGCCTTGTTAACAAAATACTATATTTATCCTTTTATGCACAGAAACATTCTGTAGCCAACAATAGAGAAATAAAAAACATTTACAATGCAATCATGCTATCCATCAATAATGGGGTTGGATAAATCGTTTTCAGGAGAAACTGGTAAAACTTTAGTGAATGTATTTTGATTCTGGCAGTGATTCAATTCCAAACTGACATCCTTATTAGCTCTTGCATCTTATATAGCTCTTACATTGCTTCCTGGATGAAGAACTGCTCATTCTACTTTTAAATTGCCATTGAATATACTGTTCATTGAAACTGCCAAGTAGAAAATTTTAAACCCATTGGAGACTGATAGTCACTTTCGTGACAACGGGGAGGCATGCCCCATGGCCTGATAGCCGCTTTTGTGACAAGGCCATTTCATTAAAAATAAATAAATAAAATAATCAACTGTCTTCACCATCCACTGAGCTTTCATTTGACCACTTTTTTTTTTTTTTTTTTTTTTTTTTTTTTATCATATTTAAATTTGTTTCCTTAACAATTAAATTTATATCCAAATTAAAAAAAAAAAAATTAAAGGAAAACTTTATTTTGTCCAATCTCCTTTATGACCAGATAATTTTACATAAAAAATATGAACATTTTGATCACAAATAAACGTACCAGATCAGTATCCAGATGTACTGATCATGATTTTAGCATGAGTAACCCTATGGAGACGGCAGGAGTCGTATGACCGCAGGTACCTGGTGACGGGGACTTCCCGATATCTGTGTGTCCCTCCTGATGGCTACCTGCCTTCCACGCGTGCCCAAAAATTGTCTTGTTTTCCAGCATTTCAAAGTTTATCGCAGTTAATTTTGTGTTTCTTCGAATATTTAATGTTCTTCTTCCTCCAATATTTGACAAAGGAAAATAGTTACAATTATCAATACGTGTTTTAGAAAGACATCACATAGTAAATATTTTAACAATTAATAATACAATTTTTTCCTCTCAATAAAAAAATGCCCTCTCCTTATATCAATGGCGATATTTAAACAATATTTAACATCTTATCAAATTAGATTTTGTATATTTATTTTATAAAAAAAAATATTTGTTGTACTTTGTAATTCGAAAAACATTATAATTCCGAACTCATTTATTTAGTTTCTCTCTATTGTTTACTAATTAACCAGTTACTTTTTTTTTAATTAGAAATTATAATAATTACATTGGCAATAAGAAAAGATTAATTCCAAATAATTTAAACTAAAATTATTAATTTCGTAAAATAAGTTTTTTTTTTTTTGTTTTTTTAGATTTGTGTTCTCGAATTAGTAATATGTATATAACCTTTCCACGTTTAATATGTATTAAAAACCTTTCCACGTAACACATTTGTACTGCTAAAAGAAAACTTATATCCCTGGAAACTGCGATGCTTCATCTGCAAATTACATTGTTTATGCTTCGGAAAAAGCCCATTGTCTTCATCGAAATCCTAGAATGCTCTTCAATATTACTTCCTGGAGCTGGGGGAGGACCGGGCTGCGATGTATCATCTCCTTCCGAGAAGTCTCCACGACTACTAAGACGTCTCACTAATAGTGTAAAAGAACTGGAGAAGCCCACCATCCTTATTTATTTATTTTTTGAGCTTCACAACTTGCTGTTGCAACTGATTTGCTCTGTTTAAAATACAACAAATACAGATTTATACAAAAAATAAAAACGTATTGAACTGAATACAACTATAAAATAGAAGCCACCATCCTTAGACGATAAAGAGTGAGGTGGCTGCTAGAGAAGCCAACTCTCAGCCAGTCATGGTCTTGTGCTGGCTGCTGGAGAAGCCCACCGTCCAGTAGGGGTTAATGCACCATTTTAGCGAAATCCCGAAGGAAAAGTAGCTTGAGTGAGGTTGACCTCATAAAGCAAATGTTTACAAATTTTTGCAAATGAGCATCAATCCTACATCATACATATATATATATATATATATATATATATATATATATATATATATATATATATATATAAATCAGTCCCGTAACAGGCCACGAGGGTCCTGAGGGGCAGATACTATAGAGGTATCTGATTCCTGACCATACGGCACACTAGGGAGATAGTGTGGTCAGTACTATGCTCCGGCCGCCTGATTTTCCCCTTGGCTGCTTCGACTGCTAGAGTCATTAGCACCAACCAAGGTACCCATTATTAAATTAATTAAAGGCTGGGTTGGCCTAGGGACGGTCAGGGAGGCCGAATTCAACCCATGAACGAAGACACTAGAAGAAAAAATCTTTAGTGCTTGCTCGGGATTTGAACTCAGGCCTCCAGCTTATTAGTCCAGTGCTCTACGACTGAGCTAACCTCGCCCCCTATATATATATATATATATATATATATATATATATATATATATATATATATGTATATATATATGTATATATTTACATGTATATATATATATATATATATATATATATATATATACATATATATACATATATATTTATTTGTCCATTGGACATTACAGTGTGCGAGCTTCGAGAATAACCTCATGAAGGCATTCCTGTCAATTGAAGAATATGAGTTATGGTCTTCCAATGATTGCCACTGAGAGGCTCGTTTTTCAATATACTTGTAATTTTTTATACTAGAAGATGCTTTTTTAAAAAATTAGAGAGGAATTTTTGCATGAGGGGATGTTAGTAGAACATTTAAAATATATATATATATATATATATATATATATATATATATATATATATCATACGTTGTTAATGGTTATTTTGACCATAAAGAGTCATTTCTGACCTCTGGTGCCATTGCCTTTTTCTTCCTCATGACTCATAGATTCGAAATATGCAATAAAAAAATTGACCTTGAATAACATTTCAAGGTCAATATGGGGTTTATTTTTTCTGATCTCGCATTGGAGAATCATCTGGCCAACGGATGACCATTATTTTTGTGACACCCTGTACCTACTACGGTCCTCAATGATACCGTCTGTTGTGACTTAATGTAATAAGAAATGCATCCTCGTTGCTTGGAAAATTCTAGAATATGCCTTGAGAACTGCTAGATGGCTATAGGGACAAAGCTGAAAAATCATACCACAGTTTTCAAACATCGAGGAGGTGAAGCTGATATATCAGCTCACAGCACTCTGTGCATGGCTTCCAGCTAGCTGATGTATCAGCTCAAAAGAGCTTAGGAGTTTAGGAACTAGGTAGTTTACTTGAATACGAAGGCCTGATAATAATTCAGTCAAAACAAAAGATAAAAAAAAGTGATCAATATGAGGAAGATACCTTAGAAATAGTGTTTCAAAAGGAAAATGGAAATCATATAAATAAAGGAGATAGGTAAAGGAATCCTATAAATTTTACCAACAGTAGTGAAGTTGTATTATGTTGGAAGAACACCAATACTTAATTGAACTTGTCGACATACTACAACATTGCTGAGATATTGAGTCACATTTGAAGAACAAAAGATTGCAGTTTTAAACATATATAAACCAATATTAGAAAGAGATGTATGCTAATTTACAAATTATTCTTGTGGATGCCTACAAGTTCATGCATTTTTTCAGCACTGTACCATGCAGTAACAAAACCCTCTAGCTTTCAGGATTAGTTAACCTTTGTATTAAAGTAAACTACCTAGTTCCTAAAATCCTAAGCTCTTTTGAGAATTTGAGCTGATACATCAGCTAGTTGGAAGCCATGCACTGAGCCAGAGTGCTGTGAGCTGATATATCAGCTTCACCTCCTCGGTGTTTGAAAACTATGGTGTGATTTTTCATTGGCATTGAATATAGTACCTTTCATGTGGGTACAATTTATATAAGCTTCTTGACCAATACCAGAAAATAGTCCCAATCATTGTATATTATTATATATGTAAAAGTGTCTATTTTATTTGTTCTTTAGTTTTGTATTCATGTTTGGAACTGAAATTCTGTTATCAATATGACAGGCAGCCTCTCACATTTCAATTATTAAAAAGTCTGTCACACTGGAGCTGCATAACTAAGCACTTTCCTCAGAATTGGTCAGTGTCGAGTGCATTCCTGAATAATTTGCTTAAAATAACCTATATAGATAAATAAAATAAAAACATAAATAACACCTGTTTCAATTCAATTGAAACATAGTACAAAGTAAATCCCCCCCCTTTCCGATTGACCGATTTAGCTCATTTTTACAGCACTTCTTTCTCATGAGTTACCCACGACGTATACCGCATTTCGTTACAATACAGCAGAAATTACGACCGGTTTGAGTATATTAGTAATTTGGGTCCGGAGTAAACCCCCCTCCTAATAAACCGATTTAGTTTATTTTTACAACACATTTTTCTCTATAGTTGACCAGAACGAATACTGAGTTTTGTTGAAATATAACAACAATTACGACTGGTATTGGCAAATAACTACTTTGGCTCCGGAGTAAACCCCCTCTCCGGATGGACTGATTTTGATGGTTAACGAACTCATTCATTCGTTTGATTGGGGAATACTACCTACCAAGTTTCGTGGGGAAGAAACAAAAACTCTTGCCGGTATCGTGTTAACGGACACATATATAACTATATATATATATATATATATATATATATATATATATATATATATATGTGTTGTTTGTTCGGCATCTGTCTCCAGCGGTCTTGCTCCTCCTGTCATCGCAATATTTCGCCGGATTCCTCTCCGGCTTCTTCAGGCAATCATTCATCCTTGCTGGTTGGTAAGGGAATTCCCTTACCAACCAGCAAGGATGAATGATTGCCTGAAGAAGCCGGAGAGGAATCCGGCGAAATATTGCGATGACAGGAGGAGCAAGACCGCTGGAGACAGATGCCGAACAAACAACACATTTAATTCCCAGCGAAGTAGCTTGAAAAATAGCATATATATATATATATATATATATATATATATATATATATATATAAATTTTAACTGGGGTCATTTTCGGTGTCTACTAGGTAGGATCGATAAAGATTCGAAGAAATTCCGTCATGAGTGCAACCTCAATAGCTACTTTCCTTCGGAGGAAAGTGCTAAAAGAGCTCTTGGTTTTTAGTTAGATATCTTTAGATACATTTCCAAATTCAAATAAATGTTAGTTGTCAGAAAATTATGTTTTATTTTTTTTTTTTATTTATTTTTTTTTTGTTATTAAAAATGTTTTAATCAATTAGACTATTGCAAACTTATCCATCAAATGCAGACTGAAGGTGCTAAGGTTAGTGTAAAAATCATGACAACACTTCCCACTTTACATTAAATTTGAAGTACATTTTACTGTTATTGGGGGGAGCGAGGTTAGCTCAGTGGTAGAGCACTGGACTAATAAGCTGGAGGCCTGAGTTCAAATCCCGAGCAAGCACTAAAGATTTTTTCTTCTAGTGTCTTCGTTCATGGGTTGAATTCGTCCTCCCTGACTGTCCCTAGGCCAACTCAGCCTTTAATTCATTTAATAATGGGTACCTTGGGTGCTAATGACTCCAGCAGTCAAAGCTGTCATATGGAATTAACCATATGATTTTATATATGATTGTATTTGTTGAGGTTAAATAAAAACAGTTGCTATCTTGGTGTTCTCAAATATAGATGTCTTATTTTTAAACTAAGTATAAAACATGGCGCAGTCGGATTGTTCACAAGGATTTGTGAAATTGCCACCTAATTTACGTCTTGAAGGTGAAGATGTTGCAGGCGAATGGAAGTTGTGGAAACAGTCCTTTAATGACTTCCTGGTAACAACAGGTCAAGATGAATCAGCGGATAAGGTAAAATTATCACTTTTACGCAACATAATGGGTACAGAAGCAGCCCGGATTGTCGCTACTTTACCTTTATCTCAGGAAGATAGCTTGGTTTATAGCGAGGTTATTCAAGCTATTGATAGGTATGCTAATCCACGTACCAATGTAGTATTTGATAGATTTTTATTTCATGCTCGCTTACAAGCTGATAATGAGGCTTTTGATCACTTTCTGACGGATTGTCGTCAACTATTAAAACAATGTAATTTTTCTGATATTACTGAAGATACTTTAGAAAATCAATTGCTTAGGGATAAGATTGTACAAGGAGTACGAGATAGAGGTCTCCAAGAAGCTTTATTAAGGCAAGATGGGTTAACTTTAGTTAATGCTATTAAATTTTGTAGAGCAAGTGAACAAAGTAAACAGCAGGTAGAAAATCTAGCGCGTCTTCAATGCAAGGTGTGTCACTTGTTCGACCTAAATTTACTGGAAAAGGTCCTGGTAATAAAATAGCGGCAAAGCCAACGTTTCGTTGCCGTAAATGTAATCGTACACATGGTCCTCGCCAATGCCCTGCGTTTGGGAAGACTTGCAACAGCTGCGGTCTTAAACATCATTTTGCTTCATGTTGTCCTTCAAAAAAAGTAAAATCTGTGAATAAAGATGTGGATCAATCAAGTAACCCCGACGATGATAGTAATTTAAATTGCTGGACAATTAAAACAAATAAATTTGGTAATACTCATTCGTGGTATGAAAATATATTAATTGAAGATGTGGTTGTTAAGTGCAAATTAGACACTGGGGCTGATGTAAGTGTAATGCCTATAACGGTTTTTCATAAAATAAGTAAATCAGCTGGTATAGAACCTAAATCTACTCAGGTTAAATTAGAAGGATTTAATGGCTCAGTGTCAATGCCTGTTGGAAAGGTCAGCCTTAGGTGTCAATATAAAGGCAAAGAGGCTTTTGAAGATTTCATGATTATAAATGGTAGTAGTATGCTACTGGGTCTTCCTGGTTGTCTGGCCCTCAATTTAGTCAAAAGGGTAGAGACTGTTTCTAAAGAAAATTGTCTATTATCTTCTGAAAATTTTATTAAAAAGAACCTAGATGTGTTTACAGGTTCTGGGAAATTTCCCCATCCTTGTTCTATTCCATTGAGAGTTGAAAATCCTGAAATATTTCACCCGCCAACCCGAGTTCCACATGTGTTATTGGAACCGCTGAAGAAGGAGTTAGATAGGCTTCAATCCCGTAATGCAATAGTAAAAGTTGAACAAATTTCACCTAAGGCTTGCATTAATAAAATCGTAATAGTGGAAAAACCAAATGGGAAGATTCGTTTGTGTCTAGATCCACGGGATTTAAATGAATTTATTGTCAGAAAACCCAAAATCATGCCGATCGTAGAAGACGTAGCCCTAAAGCTCAGAGGAAAAAAATATTTTTCAGTCTTTGATCTCTCAGAAGGTTTTCATCATTTACCACTTACTGATGAGTCTTCGTGGAAATGCTGTTTTGCCACTCCTTTGGGAGTTTTCCGGTATACCGTTCTTCCATTTGGAGTATCCAATGCTCCTGAAGAATTTCAGGATGCAGCAGAGAAATATTTTGGGGACATAGAAAATGTAATAATTTGGATAGACGATCTTTTGGTGGCAGGGGTGTCAAAAGAAGATCATGATATTGCAGTCGAAAAAGTTCTGAAAAGAGCTCGTGAAGTTGGTGCCGTTTTTAATAAAGATAAGGTGCAATATTGCCAAACGGAGGTGCGCTATGTCGGGCATCTCTTTAATCAGGAGGGTATGAAAATCGACCCGAAACGTATTGAAGCCATTATGAAGTTAGAATCTCCAAAGAATAAAGAAGATTTACAAAAAGTTATTGGTTCTTTTAACTATGTGCGAAAATATATTCCCAAGATGGCCGAAATGATTGCCCCTTTATCAAAATTATTATGCAAGAGCTCCCAATGGCTTTGGACACAAACTCAGGAGAAGGCATTTGCACAATTAAAACAATTTATTGGTGATGCACCAGCACTAGTTCCATTTGACCCTAAAAAGAAAACTATCTTGCAGTGCGATGCAAGCAAAAATGGAATAGGAAGTTGTCTCTTTCAAGAAGATAATGGTCATCTGAAACTTGTGGCGTGTGCTTCTAGGTAGATGAACTCTTCGGAACTCAATTATAGTCAATCTGAAAAAGAAATGCTTGCAATATATTTTGGGTGTTCTAAGTTTCATCTCTATATTTATGGTTTGCCATCAACTATTGTTCATACTGATCACAAGCCTCTATCGGCAATATTTCAAAAACATATCTGCAAAATTGGATCTACTAGACTTCAACGATTAAGAATAAAATTACTCTGTTATAACCTCAAAGTAAACTATATTCCTGGCAAACAACTTCTTTTTCCAGATCTGCTTTCAAGAAACTTCTTAAAAGAAACAGAAGAAGATGAAGAAATGTTTGATATGGTGCATAGTGTCAGTAAACATCTGCCTTTAAGCAGTGACCAAAAGAAGAGACTGCGACTGGCAACCGCTACTGACAGAATACTGGTTAAGGTTCTACAATACTGCCGTGATGGTTGGCCTAAAGAAAAGAAAGAAAGTTACAAACAGAACTTTTACCTTTTTCCAAGATACAAGAAGATTTATTTTTTGAAGATGGAATTTTGTTTTATCAGGATAAAATAGTTGTACCTGAGAGCTTGAAGGTACCGATATCACATTCAATACACGAAGGACATCCTGGATTTACTAAAGGATTACAGAAAGCCAGGCAACTGTATTTCTGGCCGTCAATGAGCCGTGATTTAGAATCATTGGTGAAAATGTGCAGGACCTGTGAGAAGTATAGCAACCAAAATTTGTCGGAACCCCTTATGCCTCATGAAATTCCTGAATTAAGATTTGAAACAGTTGGCTGTGATATTCTCGATTTCGGGCATAAAAGTTACCTAGTTGTGATTGACCACTTCTCCCATTGGATTGAGCTACGACCTCTCACTAACAAGTCTTCATCGAGTATAATCGATGGATGGAGAGAAGTCTTCACGCATCTTGGCTATCCTGAGACCATCATAGCAGATAATAACCCGTTCTCATCCTTTCAGTGCAGAACCTATTGTCAACAGAAAGGGATTGCACTAATCAACAGTACTCCTCATTACCCAAAAAGTAATGGTATGTCAGAAAGAGCAGTGGGTATATCCAAGACAATTTTAAGGAAAAGTTTAGAAGATGGAACTGACTATAGAGAATATCTCTTTGAATATAATAATTCTCCTATTTCTGGTTTGTATTGTTCTCCATCTCAGATCCTAAACAGTCGTCTTCTCAGATCTGAATTGCCATGTGCAAGTGAGATCCTCCAGCCTCATATTCAAAACAATATCAGAGACCTCCTTAAGATCAAACAGGGTATAACCAGGGATATTCATGACCGACACCGACTCAAAAGGGAATCATCGTTTATGAAAGGTGACAATGTTGTCTTCCGAACAATGAATGACAAATACTGGACGAAGGGGACAGTGGAGAGGAAAGCAGAAGAGCCTAGGTCTTACTGGATTTCCAGAGATAGTGACAAGAGGCTCCTGAGAAGAAACACTGCTCAGATGAAAAGGTCCTTCACTAAAGCTAACCTCAAGGACAGGACGACATCACCAGAAATGCTGCTCTTTCCTCAAGCAGAGGAGAACACTGGTCGTGAAAACTCAAAACATCTTTCACCACAAAAACCACTAGAAGATAAAGTATCCACACCACAGAACTTCAAGGTATCCAGATACGGACGGATCATCAAACCACCTACTCGGCTGGATCTTTAACAATCTTCAGGGGGAAGATGTCATATGGAATTGACCATATGATTTTATATATGATTGTATTTGTTGAGGTTAAATAAAAACAGTTGCTATCTTGGTGCTCTCAAATATAGATGTCTTATTTTTAAACTAAGTATAAAACAAAAGCGGCCAAGGGGAAAATCAGGCGGCCGGAGCATAGTACTGACCACACTATCTCCCTAGTGTGCTGAATGGTCATGAATCAGATACCTCTATAGTATCTGCCCCTCAGGGCCCTCGTGGCCTTTTATGGGACTGATTTTTTTTTTTTTTTACTGTTATTGATATTTTGATGTAATTACTCTAATAATTGTTATTTCAGTATTTTTACTGAAAAACAAAATCCAAAAATTTGCTCTTACTATTGTTTATGTGATAATTATTGTGGTAATTGTTGATAACTTCATCATACAATTTATATTTGATTCACCTGAATCTTATTGGATGAAATTTTTTAAAAAAAAACTTGATTTTGTAATAATCTTGTTAAATGGGTCTCCCCCTGGTCTAGTGGCTAACACCTTGGATTCTCATGCAGGAAATGGTGGGTTTGAATCCCACCAGGAGCAGGGATTTTTCTCATTTCAGGGCCCATAGAGAAAATTCGCGGCTTCACCATAGATGTCGGCGCTAATGACCCAGAAAAAAAAATAATAAAAAAATAAAAAATGATAGATATATGCTACAATATTATGACATTTTCATAGCGGCTCCTTTGTATAAAAATTCAATTTATGATTTAAATAACCTGTATAACCCATGATGGCATGGCACGATCAAACATATGTTCCTCTAATTAATGAAATAGAACAGCTTCTGTTAGAAGCAATCATTTTTTATTGTTTTCTTTTTCTAACAATACTTTTTATTTTACAATGTTTTATTAAACTCTTGAAAACTTGCTTGAGATTATTTATATATATATATAATTTCTACTCGTCCTTTGTATACTTATTCAGAATACTCAAAGTAAATAAAGTAATTGTTCTACAGAAGAGCTCTTTGGGTTAAAAAGTTTATCCTAAAGGTATTATTCACGTGTATTCTCTATTTTGTTCTATCATTGTGCTTATAGTTTTCTATTTAATTGGCCCTATTTATTTATTTACAGGACATGGAAGAGCTGTTTATTCAATTCAAACAACATAATGAAACGAAAAATATCTTCAAAGCTGCAAGGACACCTGCTGTGTTTTTTGTTTTAGCTGTCGGTCTCTACATTTTTTCCGGTGTATTTGGACTTGTGGGATTGTACTACCTTGCAAATGTGGCAAACTTATTAATGGGAATTTCTCTTGTTATCCTTATTACATGGTTCTGGGTCCGGTAAGTCTGATTCTTTGGAGATAACAAATTATATATGTGTGTGTGTGTGTGTGTGTGTGTGTGTGTGTGTGTGTGTGTGTGTGTGTGTGTGTGTGTGTGTGTGTGTGTGTGTGTGTGTGTGTGTGTGTGTGTGTGTGCGTGCGTGCATGTGTGTGTGTATAAACTCCTGGACAAAATAGCGTATCACTTTATGTATTTTATTTATTTGCTTATATCATCATTAGAACTAAATATTTACCTCTAATCAGCACTGGTATTGGTAAAGGAGTCAGGATTGGAGGTAATCCTCTAATGTAATCTTATTCAGTCGATAGAATAAATGAATTGCTAAGTAAGAGGTAAAGTTCTATCTGTGACTCATTGTGCCCTGCTCTGTGAAAATGATTACTTCTTGTATCATTTTTCAATTGTTTATCGGTTCTCTTTTGAATTTGGGTTTTCTGCAGCTTTGATATGGAAATGCCAGACGAAATCAGTCACGAGCAATAACATTGTGAGGAGAGAGCAAGAAGACGTGTTACAAAGTATTGAAACAGTAAAAATATAAAAATAAAAATTAAGTGTAAAGTAAATTAAAAATTCCATGTATTGAAGTGATATTTCTGGATGGTTAAAATTTATTTAAAACAAAATACGTTTGATCCGTTTAGACGGAAAATTCATAATTTGCCACGGCAATATGTTTTTATAATAGGAGACTATTTCGTGGGTTTGAAGTAATTGAAAATGATTTATTGCCGAAAATACTTTTTGAATAAGTGGTAAAACTATTAACATACATTAACACTCACCAATAAGTAAAGATTTACATGCATGTGAAATAGTAATTCCTACCTTCAATAATGCTGGATACAGCTTTATTGGATTTCACTGCACTAATACCACTTCCGGTGTTCTGCATACAGCAACTTCTTCTATTCTCGGTTCCAATATCTGCGATATTGCGATGATAGTCTGACATTTACGATCACCTTACTAACTTCAGTATTTTACAAAATAACCATCCAGCTTATAATTCTTTCACTGTATAAAACTTTATATAAGTTGGAATCACCGGACCGTCCAACCACACTACAGCAGAGACCGAACACGAGTGAGGTACGCGGAGAACCTTTTCTCAACGTGTCATAATGGAGGGTGTCTGATTTTGGCGGCAAACAGCTTGCCCTTGCACCTAGCGTCATCAACGCCATCTAGAGAAGCTGTATGGAGAAAATATCAAATAACTACAGTGAAACATGGTTAATTTGAACTTCAATAATTCGAAATCGTCTTTAATTAGAATATTTCTCTTGGTCCCTAGACTTTAGGACATAAACAATGTAAAAAAATCGTGGTTAATTCGAATAAAATTTTGGGTAATTCGAATTTTTTACGAGTCTGTACCTCCAATGGGAAGTGGACAGAGAGGCAGTCGATCTTAAATCTTGTAAAAATATTCTCCCTTCGGGTAAGAAGGATAGTGAGATACGGATGTAGGGGTTCCGGGACAAGAAGGACAGCGGTCTCATAGTCTAGTTCTTGGACTCTAGTTTGCAAAGTGGTGGGTCGCGCTTCCTCCCTTCCAGGGATTGTTATAGTTTCATCCTGTCGTTTTATCCTAGAATTCCCTCCCATCTTCATTTCTTATTCAGTTATAAGTCAGTGAGCGCCTAGATCTGTTTTATTGTTTGTTCCATGAATTTCTGGTGTACATTGGAGTTCAGTGAGTTGTTAATTTAAGATGTCGAAGCCTAGAAATTATAAGACTTTAACGTTGTCAGAGAGAATAGCTGCGATAAATGAAGTTGAAAGAGGAATAAAGAAAAAATCTGAAATTGCCAAGAACTTTGGAATTCCTAACACTTTGCCAATTTACCTGAAAAATAAAGAAACAAATTCTTGCCCATGGAAATGAATTTTTTTCCAAACAATAAACCTTTATTTTTACTTTTTTGATACATTATTTAATACTTATGTACATAATCAACAATTCATGAAATTTTTGTTTTCCTTTAAATAAAATGCATTTATTTTTTAAATTAAAAAATGTAAAAATATGAAGTTCGATATTTTAGCTCTTTATTTTTAAAAACTTTTGTAATTCAAATTTTGGATAATTCGTACTTTTTTACCAGTCCCTAGGGGTTCGAATTATCCAAGTTCTACCTTATTACCATTCCTGCAATTTATAAATCTTAAAAAATTAGTGAGTTTATTTATTTTCTTGTAATAACAACGTCTAACTCGCACCTTTTTGTATTTAACAGTTTTTAGGGTTTAAATTCCATAAAAATATACAACCTAGCTAAGTAGCTTGTATTAAAAATATTCTTAACCCTGATGTTTGTTACCTTATTTTTTTATAAATTTTTAAACTTCAAATTTTTGCAATTTTTGGTAACTTTAGGCTTTAATATATCTGGTGGGGGGGGGGGGACTTGATAAAAATCTAATATTTTTATATGTTGTAGTTTGTTGGAACATTAAACTACTGTAAAAATACTTTTATATTTGAACTGTAAGTACTGTAAATAGCTACAACTACAATGTAAACATAAGGTAAAATTCCAATCCAATAGGTTTTGGCCAATGGGACTTTTTTCCTATCGGTTCAACATGTCATATCTTCAAGAACATAAGAATCATAAAAAAATACTTTGTGTACTATATAATTTGCAAATAAAGATATATATATAAAGAGTATATTTAAGTACTGCCATACCTATGAATTTTTGAAACTGGTCCTTTTTGCGCTTATTTAGCAATGTCTGGCAAAAAAGAGAACTTTTTACTTTTAATAACTCTTTGTAAGTTGGTTGAAAACTAACCATATAAGGTGATCAGGATTTGCAGACCAACAATAACATCGCAACACAAAAATTATTTTTGACTAATAGTCAAGGAGATAGCATTGAAAAGAACATAATCATCATTTCCTCAGGCTCGATTTCTGATAAAACTTATTGCTTGAGCATTGCTTATAGCCAAATGGAAAGGAAACTGGCTCAACAGAGATAAACTTGTAGAATGATTATTTATATAATAAAAATGATAATTTAACAAATCAGCTGTATTTTGTATGGAGAATTTGATGATATAATTCTGGCTGACATGGTGAGTATTGTTGCTCCATCAATTTTTGTTTGTTCGGTGAATACATCTGCTCTTAAATTCATTTTTTATGCAGCAACTCTTGCTACATTTACGTAATCAAAGCTCTTGAATCCGTAGATTCTACAGATAAATTCCTCTATAATTGCTGCAACTTCATGTAAATTACAGTTAATCTTTGCAATATCTGTGAAAGCTTTCACGTATTTTATGGAATTTTTCAATATTTTATAAGGAACTTTCTTGCCTCGTTTGTACAGTGCCAGATTATAGTCACAACCTGTGGAGGCATGTGTGCCAGATAACAAAGAGAATAAATCGAGAGTCTAATAAAAATTGTTAACATTCACATATTTTTTATTATTACCAGTTCAAATTAAGAAGATTCCAAAAAAGATGAGTATTTTCAAATTTTGTTCATTATGCTCCATATTATCCAATAATATAATCAGCACATCTGATCGTTACATGTGCAGCAAAATTTAATTTTAACATATGAAATATTATTCTAGTATCTGTATTTGTCCTAGTAAACGTTGAGAGCAATTATAAGGCGAAATATCCGAACTTAACTGGAATTTCTGGTGCATTGGACATTACATTGTTTCAGTCTTACAAACCATCCCGTCTAAATGACACATATCTAAAGGAACTGATGTTAGCGGATAGTGGAAGAATGCATCAATGCTTAAAGTAGTTTGTGGAGAAAGTAATAGTAATTGGCCAAAGAAGTCATGCTGCATCGGAACTTCAATATTTTTTCCACCAACAGACAAATTTTTCTTTTTAATAACGTTTACAATAGTTCGTATCTTATATTTTTTTAATTTTTTCTTGAATCTGTCAACACTTAAGTTTTCATCAGCGACTCCTCAGTTATTTTAAAATTATCAATTTAAATTTCTTTGCAATCCATTTTTGTATCTACTTTATACTTATATCAATTTTATATTTAAATTAGTTTTGGAAAATATATACAGCCAAGCGTGCAGAAAATGCCTAATGCGTCACTATGCTTTTTGCACATGGTGTTTCACACTTATTTAATGCAGTGTTAAGATTATAGAACATTTGCAGCTGACATTGATCTTGATGCAGCTCCAGATTCCATATACAGTTGATATTTCGATGGCAACACAGATAATAGCCCATAACACTGTGAATGATATTTCTGGAATTTTCTCGTTGAGTCGGAACTTTAAAATGACTCATACTGAAATTGTATCCTTTTAAAATTATGTAGATATCCTGAGACTTCTTTAAAATCACATTGAAAAAAGATTTTGAAGATCCACTTCTTTTTGAACAAAATACACAAAACGGTTTCACTTGTTCAGCCATTTTGAATGTTTTAGAAGTAGACACATTAGGGACAAATAAACAGCTGAGAAATTGAATAGAAACTACGAACAAAATTCACGACAATGGTCAGGTAGATGAACCTTACCCCACCAACTTCATTACTTAAGAGTACCCCAAAGAGCTGTAACAGTCCTGGGTAGGTTTGGAGGTAGAAGTGCAGGCAGTAAGTGTATGTCAGTCATGTGAAAATTTGCTGAAATCAGTTACAATTCAAACGTCTTACAATATAAGCAAGCAAACGTGTTAAGACTAAATTCCGATACAAACATAATCAGCTTCAATTTATTTTTTAAATGATTGATTTTAACTTTTAACAACATTGAAATGATATTTTAAATTAAAATCAACATAAAAGAAAATAGAAATAATATATGATCATCTGATGTACAATATACCATTTGTTACACAGCTCCTTTGTGAAATTCTCATTTTTATTACATGAATAATCATTCTACAAGTTTCCATGCCTCAGGAAATTATTTGAAAAAAAAAAATGTTTAAGCTTTTTCTGTATACTACCACGGACGATCATAACTTGGTTGCGTCAGCTGACTCAATTTGGCCCTTAGCAAATCTAATGCAATATATTTTATCAAATGTCGAGTCTTAGAACCTCTTCCACTATAAGGTCTTATTTCCTGCATTTCATAGAAATCTCTAATTTGCTGTTTTTTTTTTGTTTTTTTCTGATTTTAAATTTCACATTAAATAAGTAGTTTTTATCTCTAAGATGATTAATTCGGAGATATTGTGAATACACTATTCTAAAGAATCCTTTAGAAGTAAATAATAACTTTGCTCATGTTAGTTTCCTCACAATCTTTTATATGATGATGATAGAATAATTGCCCTCGCCCGCAGGCAGAAAATAGTTTCTTCCTAAAAAAAAACTTAAGCTGTAAGATTATCACTCCAGCACCCATAGCAATTGGGCCTGTTCTCCAGCTTCAATATTTTGGACTTTATTCTGAGGCAAGCTCCCAACCTTGCTTTCAAATTCCCCCTCACTTGGCTAAGGAGCTGGCGAGACTTTCTCATAATTCTTTCAAATGCCCATGTTATTCTCGTCCATTTTGCCTGAAGTGGACAATGACACTGGAAAACAAACTTTTGTCAGTACCCGCTGCAGGAAGTGTGGAGAATGTCCAGCACCCAACTGCAAACCAATGCTCTCTACTATTGCTTCCCGGGCCTCAACTCCTGAACTTGCTGTAATCTGAAGGAAGACATTCTTCCTGAAGGATCCGGCTGACCGTCATCCTCGAGACTCTTGTAGCTTGGGCTATTCTTCTCAGCCCCATAGTAGGCCTGGATCGGGCGAGAGCAATTATTCTATCCTCTATTCTGGGAGGGACTCGAGGACTGGCTGGTTCATGGAATTTATACATGACCAGTGAAATCCCTAATGAGTAATTTCAGCAATTGGTTGAAAGTTTATGGCCAAGAGCTCTTGATAAGCTTCGAGAATAACCTCATGAAGGCATTCTTGTCAATTGTAAAATGTGAGTTATGGTTCTTTAATGACTGCCGCTGAGAGAGCCGTTGCTCACTATACTAATACTTTTTTATACTGAAAGATGCTTTTTTAAACAATTCTAACGAGGTATTTTTGTGTAAGGCCATGTTACTAGAACATGTAAAAAATAAATTATCAAAATCGGCCACCATTTGTCAATTGGAATGGAATGGCCACGTATACGCTGTTAATGGTCATTTTGACCATAAGGAGTCATTTCTGACCTTTTTTCTTCCTCATGACTCGTAGATTCAAAATATGCAATAACAAAATTTGAGGGGGTCTCCCGTGGTCTAGTGGCTATCGCGCTGGATTCATAAGCGGGAGATGGTGGGTTCGATTCCCACCTCGGGCAGGAATTTTCTCATCTCAGGGCTCGCTGGGAAAATTCCTCGCCGCACCCTGGTTGTCGGCGCTAATGACCTAGATGTAGATGCGCCGTAAAAAAAAAAAAAAAAAAAAAAAAAAAAAAAAAAAAAAAAAAAAAAAAAATTGAGCTTGAATAAAATTACAAGGGCAATTTTGCGTGGGTCAATATGGGGGTTATTTTTTTCCGATCTCACATTGGAGAATCACCTGCCCAATGGATGACCATTATTTTTGTGACACCCTGTACATAAAATGTTTGAAAAATATTTATTTATAAAAAAAAAAAAAAATAGAGGGAAACTACCTTTAACTATTAGAATTAACCTTCAGAATTCTCTCACTGTTAAAAAATAAAATATATTACTTGGTTTCAATTGAGAAATCTGACTTAATTTATGATTTAAGAAAAATTATTATTTACTTGAAGGCTCGACAATTTTGAAGTGAGCATAAAAATATTGAATATATATGTATGTATATATATATATATATATATATAAATATATATATATAAATATATATATATAAATATATATAAATAAATAAATTCCCTGCTTCACGATGTGCCTACTAGTCATGTTCTAATATAATTTCTTTTCCTCCCAGCTATTGCTACAAAAACTCAAAGGGTAAACTTTTTGAATTAAGTTCTTGTGCTTTAGCGAACAAGTTTCTTTCTTTGCCGAATGTTTTACCATTTTATTATTTTAGGTACCATGGAAATATGATACATGTTGGAGAACAAATTGATGACATTGCATCATTAATCTGGGAAACAGTGAGTTTTATTTATTTTTAAACTGTCTATTCTTTAAGTAATTATTATTAGTGGTAATTAGTTTTGAAGTGGTTTAATATATATTTTTGATTTGATTTCATTGTTCAATGTTTGTTAAAATCAGTTTAAAGTTGGACATATTAATTAAAGATTTTTTAAGCTATTCATTGTACAAAATTTTGTCTTAAGTGGTGTAGTAAATTTTAATTGACCTGTGTTTACAATTTGAAGCTTAAAAAATAGGATCTTAATATCGGATTGTGTAACTATATTAATAAATTAAAAGATTAAGCCATCGTGCCCTTTTTTTTTGTTAAAAAACAATTTTTTATTTATTTTTTTGCTTTTATTGTTCTGGTGTGTTTTCTACGTTTTTTCCTTTTAATTTGGATTAAAAAAGAGTTAAATTTATTTGGGTGGAATGAAATATAAATCAAATTGCTATTTTAGCAAAACCATTTAATAGTTTCCTGAAGATAATTACTTCTTTATACAGTATATTTTAAACTTTTTATTTGCAGTAACCTAATTTTTCCTTTTTTATTTATTTCCAGTTCATGAAACCTACATATGAGATATGTGTTGCAAAAGGCATTCAACATGCTGTACAAAATTCAACTGTACCTGTATTAAATTCAGCTACAAAAAGGAGTGTGAATGGAAAGCATAAGCAGTCTTGATTGTTATAACTTTTTTTGTATAGTATAGATTGTGTAAATTCTATGTATTTTTTATGAGACCATGAATGGAATGAAGAGCTACCCGAGTGCCTAGTTATTTCTTTCAACTTAGATTATTTTCCATTATTTGAAAATAATGGTTTGTTTGTTGTTTTTGTTATCCTCCCGAAGTTTTCCTTTGTTTAAAACAAGGATGTGGTAGATATTAGGTCTTAAAGCTCTCTTAAATATACATTATTTTTTTTTTAGACATATTCGTTTTAAACTTTTAACTATATAACCATTATAGTTCATAATTCAGCAGACTTGATTAAAAAGCCATTAAAATATTCAGGTGTTATTTAATGTATGTGATATTAAAGGTATATTTTTGTAGTTAAAGTATCTTTGATATCTATTGAAATTATGTTATTTGTTCCTATTATGAATGAATCATTTAGCAAACTTATTCTCCTATTGAGTTTTATAAAGTTTATTGTGGTTGTCAAAAGATTTAAATCCAACTACAAAAATAATAATAATATAGTTGCTCTTTCAAACAACGAAACAATTTCAAAGATTTATCTGTTTGATATAGTGTCACTCCCTTCCATTTGCCTGCTATATTTATGCAATTTTATTATAGATGGTTTTTAAAATACAACTGATTTTATATTTTCCCTTTCATTGAAAAAATATATTACAATTAGGGCTTAAAATGTTCTCAGACTATTGATGAAATATATAAATCAGCTTTTCACAATTTCAATTTCATTACCATTAATTAGTTTTAAAGGGAAGAAATAATTTCAATTTAAAATTGTCATCCTACTCCATTTTTCCGGTGGATATAGTATATCAGTTATGTTCTTATTATTCTTAATTAAGAAGACCATTGGTAAGTAACAAATTTACTGAGTCACCCTCTCTGTATTTTACTCAGCTATATTTACAATTGCTACTCAGTTTATTGAAAATGCTTACTTGACTAAAAGAGAGTTTATTGTCTATATCATTTTAATTTAAACTATTAATTATTTTCCTCTTCTGACTCAATAGAGTTTTAAACCAACTTAAATATATTTTAATAACATTGCTGTACATAGTGAATCTTTCATTTTGAAATACAAATTTTAAACCCTCCCTGATCATATTTTTTTGGTCACTTGGTTGTGATCATGGTTGTGCCAAAAGCTGAGCCCATTTTAGTTTTTACTCAAATTTTGTCTTCCATTATATTCAGCAATAACAACTTATAATTATAGTGTAGTATATGGCTGGATCATATTATATAATAATGTTTTCCTCTTTCCTGTCACTTATTGTTAAGCAATAAATTTGTGGTTAATTTAAAAATATGTGGTGTTTTGTCACTATATTCTTTTGGTAGGATCAACTTTTTATTATTATTTTTATATATTTAATGTTCTACTTTATAGGTATGTTGATAGTTAAAATGTTCATATATTTATTTTTATGTTAAGAGTCATGTTAATCTCTGTAACATTAATTAATTTATCTTACTTTTAATATTAGAAAGTAAGCTTTTATTTGACCCTATTCTTTTATAACTTGTGTCCCTCAATGTATAATATAAAATCGTGCCATGGAAACAATTATATTCATTGTCTAAAACCAATTAATATTTGTACCTCAGAGTGCCTTATTAAAATACAAGGTATATTCCTTGTATAAATAACAAAATTTATACCTAAAGCAATTAAACTACTTGGACAAGTGGCAAAGATTTTGATACATTGTCCGAGATTTACAGACTGAAACTCTGTGTACTATATATGCCACTTGAACTCTCTAATACACATGCTTAGGTGTCTGTATATACCTGTTTATAGTAAAACACAATATGCCTTGCATGTGTACACGAATATGTAAACATCTAATGTATATTCTTTATAACCATTACCTTGTTAATTGCCAATTACCTGTGAATATCCAGACTTTATCAGCTTCTTTATTGTTCTGTGTACTTTTGTTTGTGATTATTGTTAAATAAACCGGTTTCTTTAATGAACGAGTTAGAATTTAAGTTTGGAAGAACTATAAAATGTTCATAAAATAAATTATCTACATGTTAAGACAAGTGTTGTGATGGATTGTTGTTTATACTTTCAATATACTGTTTAAACTAGTTAATTTATTTATATAGTTTTAGATGTTTGTTTGTTTTTTGTTTTATTTACTTAAATTTGTCCAATAATATTTAACTGTCGCTCAATATTGTAAATCAAAACTTTCATCCGATTTAGGGATGTTAATTGTGATAAAATTGCTGCCAATAATCTGTTTTGGTAACTGGTATGGGATTAAATAAATACTATTTTTGTTACATTTTTATTTTTGATTTCTATGTTTTTTCATAATTCTGACATTTCTGGGTCCAATCCAGTGATTAATTATTTAGTGCAAAATTATGAATAGTTATGATCTATTCCTACAATGGAAAACTAGTAATGATAACCTCAGCTGATACTATTATAGTACGACCACAAACAAAAGAACCAAAAGGGGCGTAGCCGGAGGGGAGCTAGGCCTTCGCCCACATGGGCTGAAGGCAGCGCGTGCGCTCTACTTGGTTCTTTTCTTCGTGCTTACACCTATAATTTGTTCTTCGAATTCTTATAACTTTCTTTATCACTTATTTTTTTGGTGCTTGAATGTTTCTTTTGTGTGATAAAAGGGAGGAAGATAGGAAGAAATAAGCTGGGGGTAGAAGAAAGTTAAGTAGATAGTAGGAAATAAGAAGGGTTAGTTTTTGAAGTCATCCTTTCTATGTCATGAGCCCTATCTTTATCCGGAAGATTCTGAAATTTTAAAAAAGTGTGCCACAATTGATCAGGAAAAGGGGCCATCCATCTAACAGCACACAATGGAAGCAGTTGGGTAAAATTTCTTTGCCTACTTTAATTATTTTATATTTTTTAATCCATATACTTATCAATTTTTCTTAATTTGTACAAATGATTCTTACATATGTTCATAATAGAGTAGATCTAAACTCCTCGTCAAAAAAAAACGCAACACCCCAAAATTTATTGATTTAACAATTTTTTGCTGATGATACCTGATTGTGTCATATCAGAAAAGTATATAGGAGTAATAAAAAATGAATTTCAGAAAAAAAAACTTAATTCCTTTAATTACAAAAAAAAAAAAACATTTACTCCTAAAACTGAAAAAAAAATTTAACTTTTTTTAATTAAATTGATTATTCTTATCTCTAATAAGATGTGTTGCCACCTCTGGCACGAATGACAGCCTCCATACGTCTGGGCATGCTCCTGATTAAGTCCTGAACGGTCTCCTGAGGTATTCTTTCCCACTCTTCCAAAACAGCAACCTCAAGCTCCCTGCGGTTGATTGGTGCTGGTTCCCTGGCTCGAACACATCTTTTTAGTCTGTCCCATAAATGTTCGATGGGATTTAGGTCAGGACTCCTCGCTGGCCATGGTAATGTGTCAATATTGACCTCGTTTAGGTAGTCCCTAACAATATGGGCAACATGAGGTCTAGCATTGTCATGCATAAGCAATGCATTTTCTCCAATAAATGGCATGTATGGCATGACGTGGTCCTCCAGAATCTCTGCCAAGTATCTTTGTGCAGTCAAAGACCCCCCACGAATCGGAACTAACTCCGTGCGAGCTTCCCATGTGATGCCACCCCAAAACATCAAAGAGCCTCCACCATATGGCTCCTTTGCGACTATACAGCATTGGCTGTTTCGTTCTCCTGGCCTCCTCCACACTCTTCTGCGTCCATCGGGAGAGTTTAGAGCCACTCTGGTCTCATCGGTGAACAGGACTCGTTTCCAATCATCGACAGGCCAATCCCGGTGCTCCTGGGCAAACCTAAGGCGGGCTCTTCGGTGCTCTCTGGTAAGAAGAGGTCCAACCATGGGCCTTCGTGCCCTCAGTCCACTATCCCTCACTCGTCTAGTAACTGTTGACACCGAAACATGTAAGTTTCTGACACCAGCCAACAAGTTGTTTAGGTCATTACCTGTGATTTGCCGATTTCTGAGAGTCTGGAGCCGGATATAGCGGTCGTCTTGCGGTGTTGTGACCCGTGGTCGGCCCGATCCAGGTCTTCTTGAGTATCCTCCTGTCTCTCTAAATCGTTTTAAGGCCCGTGCGACAGTAGAAAAATGTACCCCTAACCGATTGGCTATGTAACGCGTGCTACGGCCTTCTTGGTGCATCGTGACTGCCCTCACCGTATCATCCCTATCCAACTGGGCCATAATTATAAAAAAATGTTTACTTGTTGAAATTAACACGAATACTGAGCCCTAGTCACTTTGTTTGCATCCCTAAGTTGATAAGAAGGACTATGGTATTAGTGCTCTTTATAACAAATGGGATTAGAGATAACAAGAAGTACTGGAATTAAACAGAAAATGTAGTTGTTCTCCTCCTTTGTCTTTTTCTGATTAGAGACATAAATATAATAATTTTTTTTTTAATAAAAAACCTGTTAAATCAATAAATTTTGGGGTGTTGCGTTTTTTTTGACGAGGAGTTTATGTGATGAGTCGGAATTCCACCATCCTACTTCTCTGGATGGAGAATTTACCTAACACTGCCCTAGTTTCGCAAAAAAAAAAAAAAAAAAAAAAAAGAAATAGTGATTTTCAAAGGTGGCCTAAAATGTTTTCAATGATTTGTTCATAAAATAGGCAATGATCAATTAATAAAACGAGACATTTTTTACTCATTAGTATTTTTTTTTTTTTTTTTTTTTTTTTTTTTTCTTTACGGCGCATCTACAACTTGGCCATTAGCGCCGTTTACTCATTAGTAATTTTTAAAACTGCTCTACCAGCTTTATATCCACTGATGCCTCTTGGAAAGTACAAAGACAAGTAAAACTGCCATCAGCTGAAACAAATCTCTTCAGCTGAAGCAAGTCCTGGAAGTGAGCGTACTACTTTGGTGTTCCATTTTCGTTCTACGTTTGTATAACGTTTTTGTGCAGAGTGGTCATGGCTAAAGCATGTATTATGCTAAAATAGTCTCTTAACAGTTAATAAATGCTCCATGGGGCAGATATCACAAAAGTTTCTGATTTTTGACCAAGCAGCATATTTGAGAGAAGGTAGTGTATAGTCAATATATGGTTGGTCACCATGGACCGGGAAATCCCTGAGTAATGACACTCAAACCTACAATCTTTCATTGTGCACCCAAGACTCCGATCTCAATATCTAGCATATGAAACAGATGGTGTACTACTATGTCCTCTCTTGTCACAGAAAACACTTAAAAATTACCAGGTCATTCAAAAAGTCCTGTCGTTTTTTGGGGGGAAATTATAAATAAATAAATATGTTCAAATAATCACCTTTATTCATCAAAATATCCACCGTTACAGTCGGTAACCTTCTCCCAACGAGATGGTAAAGCCCAAATTCCTTCCTTAAAAAACTGTTGATTTTTACTGCAAAAATAAGTGGTCAGTTCGTGAATTAGGTTGTCACGGTCTTGAAAACATTTCTGTCTCAGATTGTTGTCGAGATCTCTGAATAGGTGATAATCAGTGGGTGACAGGTCAGGGGAATATGGTGGGTGAGGCAAAACTTCCCAGCCTATTTCTGTCAATTTTTGACAGAAATTTGAAAAATTGACAGAAATAGGCTGGGAAGTTTTGCCTCACCCACCATATTCCCCTGACCTGTCACCCACTGATTATCACCTATTCAGAGATCTCGACAACAATCTGAGACAGAAATGTTTTCAAGACCGTGACAACCTAATTCACGAACTGACCACTTATTTTTGCAGTAAAAATCAACAGTTTTTTAAGGAAGGAATTTGGGCTTTACCATCTCGTTGGGAGAAGGTTACCGACTGTAACGGTGGATATTTTGATGAATAAAGGTGATTATTTGAACATATTTATTTATTTATAATTTCCCCAAAAAAAACGACAGGACTTTTTGAATGACCTGGTATATCACTAGTAGCCAAAGTTCTTCTCTGAGCTTTATAATTTTATAAATTCTGTTCATTATTCAAATTTCTTTCCAAAATGAGGGATAATAGTCTCTCATGTAGTGATGATAATATCTACTTAAACCTTAAACTGCTAACGGTGCATTTATTGTTAATACGCAAACGGCTATTTGATGGCATATCACCTATTTTTTAACATTCATTATTGCCAACTCATCCTTGTCCCACTCTATTGGTTGCTTTCTTAACTAAAGCTTATTGTCAAGCTCTACAGATGCCATTCGGATTTACTTATCGAGGATTTCTTGGAAAATGTTGGTATTGTTTGCTTTTTGTTGTTTTTGTTTTTTTTGTTTTTTTTGCTGTTAAGCTACTGCTCCATAGTTTACTACCTACCCTGACTGTTTCCTTGCTATTTGATTCTTGTGTCTGTAATCAGTGTGAAACAACTCTCTTTTGAACAGTCTTTAGCTTTTATTTAGTTTCTTTAACCCTTTCATGCCAAAGCCCCAATATATTAGTCTTGACCAGCTTTGGCCCAGACGACAAAGCGACAATATATTGGTGATGAGTGGCTTTGGCCCAGACGACGGAGCACCAATATATTGGCGTTGGCATTTCAAGCCCAGCGTATTAGCGAGTGACGTGTGTGAGACTTCTCAGAAGATGATAGATCGCAGCCTGGTCCTTCCTCAGCTCCAGGAAGTGTTATTGAGGAGCATTCTAGGATTTTGAGGAAACAGAGGGCTTTTTCGGAAGTGTAAACTATGTAATTTGCTGTGGAAGCGTCCTATTTTCAAGGGAAATTAGTTTTCTTTCAGTATTACAAAGGTGTTACGTGTAATGGTTTTTCCGCTAATTAAATAATACATATATTACTAATAAAAAAAATTCAGTCCCGTAACAGGCCACGAGGGCCCTGAGGGGCAGATACTGTAGAGGTATCTGATTCATGACCATACGACACACTAAGGAGATAGGTGGTCAGTAATATGCTCCGGCCCCTGATTTTCCCCTTACTACTTCGACTGCTAGAGTCATTAGCACCAAGGTACCCATTAATAAATTAATTAAAGGCTGGGTTGGCCTAGGGACAGTCAGGGAGGCCGAATTCAACCCATGAACGAAGACACTAGAAGAAAAAATCTTTAGTGCTTGCTCGGGATTTGAACTCAGGTCCTCCAGCATATGAGTCCAGTGCTCTACCACTGAGCTAACCCTGCCCCTATATTACTAATAAGGGAACACAAAAATCTAAAAAAAAAAAAAACTTATTTTACGTAATTAATAATTCCAGTTTAAATTATTTGGCATTAATCTTTTCTTATTGCTAATGTAATAATTATGATTTCTAAAAAAAAGGTAACTGGGTCATTTGTTAAATAAATACAATACGGAGAAACTAAATAAATGAGTTAGGTATAGCGTAATAGCGCGGAATATAGAACGAGAATCGTAGTGTTGAATTGAAAGCAGGTGGAGAGGTATTTTGAAGAGAACTTTGCCAACTAATTAATCAAATTCTTGAGGCTGGAAAAGTATCTAATGAGCAGCAAAAGAAAAAAAAATCACTACTCCCAAAGAAGGAAGATAAAAAAGAATATCGAAAACTACTTCATTTCTTCGTGTTCCGTTGTCTCAAAACATTTTACTAAAATAAATCTACACTAGAAGGAAGTCTAACTGCTTAACAGGCAGGTTTCCAGAAGGGGTATTCTGTAGTTGACCATCTCCAAACTCTCAATCAAATTATCTTAAAATCAAAGGAGTACAGGCTACCCTTGTATCTCTGCTTTATAGACTTTAAGAAAGCCTTCAAGTTGATAAAGCATTCCAGTATTTTTGAAGCCCAGGTGGAAGAGGTAGGGGCTGAGGCAACCTATATTGAGATTCTGAGAGATCTCTACCAAGGAAATGAAGCCTTTATAGTAACCAACCTTATTGGGCCTACTTTTTCTGTGAAAAAAGTCCTTTAGGAAGGAGATAATGCATCCCCACCTATATTCCAAAGATAGGAAGAGGAAAGCAAAAGAAGAGATGGGCCAATTTCATGTGGATTAAGGGGGTTCCTGAGTGATGAGGAATGCCTGGGACAGGTTGAGAGATATCTGGATTAAGGAAAAGGAGAGCACAGCAGACTCCACTTCCCAATAGGCCTAGTCACCGTGGGAAGTCAGACTATTACCACAGAAATCTGAGAGGCCCTACAGAAGTGGTCACTTCAGATGTATTTAAAATCTAAAAACAAATGTGTGTTCTCTTTTATTATTATTTATTTATTAAAGGAAAAATTACTTATTTATGAATCACTTTTGTTTTATTTTGGGTATTATGACTATTCTATTAATAAAGGATTCATTCAAATCCTTTTAATAATCTAATTGGTCAACTCTTAAAAGTAAACAAACATCATTATCATCTGTTAGATGGCTCAGTGGTTAGAATGGTGCTCATGTTTGACAGTAGTCTATTAACACTCAGAATCTCTTTTCTATAACTCCTCTACTACTCTTTTTCATGATAGAACAAGTATAATTGTGATTTGGATTCTTCGGTTTTGTCCATATAAATAGGGAATTTTCCCCTTTGTGTGCTGGTTCTAATCCAGCCTGACCCGATGGCTATAACTTACATTATTGTAAACATTTAGAAAAAGAGTGCTGTGCAGAGGATAGCCTTGTGCTCTTTACCTTGACTGTCTATTCAGCATAAAATAAGAAAAATCATTTAAAATAGGATGACCGCAAATCAATTAAGGAATCTGTATTCACATTTGTGTTAGTATAAGGAATACTTTTAATGTAAAGCAAATAAGTCAAGAATGAGTTTCCATCAATTCAAATTAACAAAGGAGAGGGGTTTTATTTGAAGAGAAAATTCAATTTGAGAAGATTTGGTTTACTGTTTATTTGTTACCATACAATTTATTTTGTATTAACTTGTGGTGATTTTGTTACACTATTAATTCAAATAAATCATTTTGTTTATTACAAATTTTTTCTATGGCTCCAACGACGTCATTAATCTCATAGCCTCTTGCACAGACATTAACAAATTTATATAGATGTTTCATGAAGTAGGTGTGCTAAAACATAGATTAAATTAATTAATTTATCATTAAAATTCCCTGAACATAAACACAGGTCAAATAAGTTCACACTTCTCTAGAACTTAATGTTTGATGCATATTACTCAATAATTAATTAGTATGCGTGTCAATACATAAATATGAATAGAAACAACAATGTGAATAGAGTGAGGAATAGGAAATAGTCTTTATTTAACACAGTCAGCTAAATTGAAATCAATAATTATAAAAAAACAGTTGATTTCCATTGGGTTGTATACTTATATACTCAAGGCCCAAAGAAGTGTAAAAGTCCTAAAGTTAAACAAACATTAAGAGAATATATACTGGAATTGCAACATAATCATAATTTATAAATCATCAGCAGAAAATCAGGATTTTCTTATTCCTCAATGAAAACAATTTAAAAATAAAAAAAAAAAAATCTTGCACTTACCTTTGTAATTTTATAGCAGTTTTCATCAAACGATGAAATTATTGGTTTATAACAATCAAAGATATCTTCATTCAAAGGGTATCGTTTACTTTCTAAATCTTGTAGTATATAAAAATTGTCTTTCACAACGAACTGTAAAACTTCGGATACTAGATTATCAGCATGTTCTCGTCCCTGTTAAAATTTAGAAATTCACACATTATGTAAAGAGAATAATTATACCTACTCAGTAAATTAAGAATTTAATATTATTATGAACTTATATATAGAGATGAACTTATATAAGATATGTTATAACTTTCATCATAACAAAAGAAAAAAAAAATGAAATATATTGGTAAATGTGGAAAGCATAGTCCTAAATATAGATTGAGATACACTTTGGATTTATTTATTATAACCACATTAAGCAAATAATTTTTCAAATAATTCCAAAGTGTAAAAAAGGCTGAGTGATTTTTATCAATATGTTACCCTCCTGTTAAGCTTACTTCTCAAAGTATAAACCTTAATTTTCTATCACTCTAAAATAATGATTTTTCCTGCTCAATACTAAGAGTTATCTTTAGACTTATTAACACAATTATTTTTAGGGCTTTAGATATATAAAAAAAAAAAAAAAAAAAATCCAAATCAAAAGTAACTTTTATTTGCCTTGGAGAAGTACGATAAAACAGAATATTCTAAGCTAATGAGAATATGGAGGACCCCAAAAATGAGCTTGTCTTATAATTTGTTTTGAGGGCATACTAATTTATCATGTTTGAAAATTGATTGAGGCTGAGTATAAAACCTTAATATGGGAAAGTTAAACAAATTTGTTTGTTAAATATATGTGTTATTTATGTAAACCCACTTTAATTTAGAAGGTGTAGATGATCGGGGTCATTTGTTAAATAAAACTACATTTTGTAACATGTGTAAAACTAATAAAATGTGTAATATTAGTTATAAAATGTAGTTTTATTTAACAAATGACCAAACCCCGATCATCTACACCTTCTCAATATCAACGGTGGATTATCTCTTCACTATGATCCACTTTGATTTAATATAAATAGAATTACTTTGATTTAATAAAAAACTTTCTTATAAATAAAACATTACCTTAAGTATTTTCTCCAAGTTCGACTTCTTTTCTTGTCGAGTTTTTAAGTCTTTTGCCTTCCCTAACTCTTTTTGTGCTATATGAAGAGGTATATCTCGACTGTTTACTCCACTGTCCTATAATTTCAAGAATAATCATCATTTATGAATTTGATTTATTTTATTATTAATAGATGTCGAGATTTTTCGTTTAAACTATTTCTAAATTTTCAATGTAGAATTTGCAGAAAATAATTTTTTTTTTTTTTTTTTTTTTTTTTTTTTTTTTTTTACAGCGCATCGACAAATCGTGGCCATTAGCGCCGACGTCCAGGGTGCAGCCAGGAATTTTCTCAGCGAGCCCTGAGATGAGAAAATTCCTGGCGCCGGTGGGGCTCGAACGCACCATCTCCCGCTTATGAATCCAGCGCGCTAGCCACTAGACCACGGGAGACCCCAAAATAAAATAATGTTGAAAGTTTAAAAAGAAAATGCTATGTAGTCTACATTCCGTCCTCAAAATAAATCTATGATGTTTATCAGTTAATTAGGGGCTCTTCATAATCTCTTTAGACACAAATGACGTGCCTTGGAGTTTAAATGAATATGAAAACTGAAAAATAACATCATAGCCTTTTTTCATGGTTTATGAACAAATTTTAATTTTTGGAAAGAAATAGAAAGCAGATTATAAATATTGGAGTGAAATATTGATACATCATATATTAGAAATGAAAGTGAAATTCTTTGTTGTTGGCGTACTGTCACCATGAATAAAAATTATGATTTTTTTTTTCAAGAACTTTAACTTCTAACCCTATCTCTAGCAGTAATAATATGCGAAGCAATGAAAAGCTGGGTTTTGGCAAGGAAGAAATTCAGATTTTCAGAAGAATCTATAAATGAAGGTGACATGGTCCCTCTGTACAAGCACAATAAATATGTTGAACATTTTCGAAAGAAAAATAGTAAGAAGAATTTGTGGACCTGTTTGTGAAGAGGGTGTGTAGAGGCATCGAAGAAATTCGGAACTCTATGAACTGACAATAGTAGGATGCCTTATAAGGCATTGTTCGCTATAATTGGACAAGAAGAAGAGGAAGGCTAAGGAAAATATGGCTGGAAGATGTTGAGAGCGACCTGAAAGTACTTGGTGTGAGAAACTGGAAAAATAGTGCAAAGAATAGGAATGATTGGCATGCTATTATACAGGAAGCCAAGGCCCACCTCGGGCTATAGTGCTGTATACTAAGTAAGTAAGCTATAAATGAAGGTTTCAGCTTGCTCTTTGGCAGCCTACTTCAATAGTTAATGTCAGTCAGGTAGTTGAGACAGACCAAAGGTATGAGTTAAGTGACCTCGAGTTAAAAAAAGTCCGACTCGCAGGAACTGTATTATCTTAGCGCGGTTCCGTTCATATCCCTTTTGTCATTTGAAAAGCTTAGAATAGAAACAGATAAAATTTGGTTCGGCCTTTGTTCAAAGGGGTTTATGACTTTACCTGGTCGGGTCCGCCAGACCCCAGAATCCTCTTCTAGAAATACCTATTTCATACGTTTCAATGCATTGAAAAATATCAAAATTTTTCACATTTTCTTGTGTTCTTCTACTATAGTAATAATTCTACAAATAAAATCAATTAAAAAATAAAATAAAAAACCAACAGCATAAAGGCAATTGAAAATATTCAAAAGACGTCATCGAATCTCTTTCTCTTGGCAAGCTATATTTCTAACAATGAATTGTTTTTCTTATTTTACTTAATCTGTTTTTTGTCAAATAAATTATCCAACTATAAGCAATTAAAAAATAACAAGGAATAAAAACAGACGAAAAGAACCGTTCGAATAAACGAAATCAATTATTTCAAAGTTTAAGCACTTATTTCTCCGATTGACATCGCTTATTCAAAACTTTCTTCAGAACCTTTTTTGTAGACCATTTAGTAAGCTTTCAAATGGTAACCTTTCGCTTCCCAAGATTTTCAACCGTTTTCGAGATATTAATGAAAGTATACGAAGTTCCCAAAATTATTCATTATTTCTAGCAACAGAAAATTGGTCTCATTTTACCGATCCTGTTTTACACACAAATACATTTTCCTAACATAAGAAATTACAAAAATAAAAAACTAAGGGAAAGAGACAAAAATTACAAAAAGAACGACAAAAACCCGTCCATAAGAACTAAACAGACGTATTTGAAGTTTTAAGCCCTTATTTCTTCGATTGACATCCTAATCAAAAACCTAATCAAAAATTGTTTCAGAATCTTTTTTGTAGAGAATTTAGAAAGCTTTCAAATAGTTTCTATCCACTTATCAAAATATCAAAATATTAATGAAAGTATACGAAGTTCCCAAAACTTTTCATGTCTGTTCATAAAATATTTTATTCTAACCCTTCCTTAACTCCAAACGTAACCAAAAGTTTAACATATTAGTTTTGAGGAAATCCGAACATGTAGAAAATGTTTCAACTGAATCCCATGATTTTAAGTACCAAAACCAAAAACGTTATTCAGCAACTATTTTTCCAATTTTCTCGAAAACGGTTAAAGCTATCGCCTTAAAAATGGTTTCATTCGTTTTCCTAGGCCAAGAAGCCTATAAAACGAGTACTTGCATGCTTATGAAGTATGCGGAACGATTTTTTTCGCGCGACATTCGCTCCAAAAACCATGTTCCAGTGGGCGGATTCTCCTGGTTAACGAACTTGACCTTTCAAATTAGACAAAAGATTTTTGTACGAAATTTCATCAAAATCGGACCATTATTGAGGCCGGAAAAGCGCGAACAGACAAATATATATATATATATATATATATATATATATACACATTTGAACTACCGTTATTTTCGGTCTCTAGGGGGTTCTGAAACGCAAAATTTTCTAGTCGGCACTTCCGGATTGTTTCATGAGATCAACCTTATACGCGGGGCTCCTCCCTATGAAGGGAGGGAGGAACCACGCTAAAAAGGAAATAAGTGGTATCTGGAAGTGACCATAAACTTATTATTATCACGATTCAAATGTATGCAATAAAATGCAAATATATACATGAACTCGAATTTGTAGAAATCTTAATAAACAAATTAAATTTATAATTAGGAAAAAATTGTTATAGTCCCAATTATGTTTATCCAATGTATTCAAGATTGTCATGAACTAAATCATTCTGGAGCATTTTTTTATCATAAAATAATTTGTATTTATCTATTTTTTTAAATACATATGTGGAGGCACGATGGCCGTGAGTGTTAAGGTGTGAGCACTAAACACTCCATTCCAAGGGTCGTAGGTTCGATTCCCACTTTGGGGTGGTGGCTTTTCTTTAAAAAAAAAGAAAAGGGATCAGCCCTATCCTGGCTATAAAATGGTGGTAACCTATAGATAACCCTTCCTACAATTCTTAGTTAATAATAATGGACGTTAAAATTTAAAATAAATAAATATGTATGTATATTTTTTTTTGGGGGGGGGGTTAAGGACTAGAGTTCCCCCACTGTTTCAATCTATACACTTTTTTATACATTATTTTTAATATAAAAAATTTGTAGTGCGGTGCATTGTTAGAAAAGGGAAATGAGTACAATATTAAGTTGCATTTCTTGCAAATTATGTTGAAGGCATTCTCAGAAACAAGGGGAAGGAAAGATCAAAAGAACTAAAGAGAAGGGCGAGACACAGCTTGATAGATGAAGGTCATTGCCCGTGTTGCAGCCAGCCGTTCTAAAGAAAAAACACTTAAATGTGAAACAGGGAATTGTAAGTTCCTCTAAAATCCCCTAGACAGAACTAAGAAAATAACTTGTCCAGGAGTCATCCGCATTCTAAGCCATAACTCGTAATACAGCGAGAGCTGCTGTACTACAAGTCAACACCACCAGGGGCACAGCTCTCTCCGATTTGCGGAGAAATCATCTGTACCCAGGGCATGGCCTCCCTCATCTTGTACAGCTGTTAACCACACTCTAGGTGTTAATGAGCATGTGTTTTTTGTTTTTTTTTATATATATCTTTTTCAGCATAAATATGCTTTAGCGGTGACTAAATTGGAAAAAAAAAGTTACAAAAAAGTGTCCACTGGCGTTTGCGCATGCGCAGTGGCGTTCACGTATGCGCAGTAGCGTTCGTGCATGCACAGTGGCCATGTTCGAAAAAGAAGACTGTATGTTATAGAGTACATTACATATGTTCGTCGGGTGGACCTAAAGCATATTTATGTTCCTGAAGTTGAGCAGAAGGTTCTAAACGAAATAATTTTTTTTTTTGTTAATTGCGATTTTTTAAAATAAGGAAGTGTGTTATTTAGACATTTAAATTGGAGTGTGCTTGTATTCATGAAATGTCAAAGCTAACTTTAATTATTTCTATAACGTTTTGTACCAAACGTGTCGAAAAATAAACAGCGTTGCTAAAGGGCTGCCACAAGGAGGAGCTTAAAAGTGAAAGTATATACAATAACCATTTAGTGGATCTAATTTACACATACGTGTTTATCTTCATAATCATCTTCTATTCTTGAAGTCAAACCATTATTAGCATTAAATCTTCCAAATTGTAAAAATCCTAATCTATAATCTCCATACAAGTTTACATGACTTTTCTGTAGGGTTTCAGTCCTTATTGCATCAAATTGCTCGAACAATGATTCACTGAAGTTTAACTGTAAGAAGAAGCAGAGATATTATAAAGAGATATTAAAATGCTACAAATATATTGTAACATCCTTTTATAATCTGATAATTATTTTGCCCAAATATACAGGGTGGTCCCGAAATTGCCAAGGAAAATATCTAGGGAAATAATGCAAGTAAAAATTTTTCCTTCGTGGCATTCAACTACACTTTAGTCGGAGTACACACCCCTCAAGTATGGCGATTTCCTTCGGGCCCACCCTGTATCTTTTTCTTTGTTGTACTACATGATTTTGTAATCTTTGGAGGTTGGTTACAATTGCTGTTTGTTTTTATTTATTTATTTTTTTTTTGTACGGCGCATCGACATCTAGGCCATTAGCGGTGACATCCAGGGTGCAGCGAGGAATTTTTCCAACGAGCCGTGGGATGAGAAAATTCCTGCTGCCGATGGGAATCGAACCCACCGTCTCCCGCTTATGAATCTAAGGCGCTAGCCACTAGACCACGGGGAGACCCGCTATGTTTGTATAGTCAATAGTTTTTGGAGTGTACAATATGTCAAGGTCTATTGAATTATATTCAATATCCTACGAATGTATTAAGAAATTGATAAATTCGGTATTTTTTCCAATACTATTTCATTGCAAAGTGAATGCTTTGTATGATATTATAAGGTTTATCCATTCAAATTTAAGCCAGAGTGGAGATAAGGGTTCAGTCAAAATAGCAGACTAAAGACAATTTAACATCACTGTAGAAACTTTCAGCTCAAGCTAAATCAGAAAATAATTTTTATTTAACTATTGTACCCGAACCTCCACTAGCTCCATACCTGATAATCTCCATGCTCAATAATATCTTGTGAGTTGTTCAAATTTAAAATTTGTCTTTCTCATCAAAGAGGGCAAGGATTTTTGAAATAATTAGGAAAATATTGAATAAAGATGTCATCACATCTGCAATAAATTAATATATATTAATTTATTGCAGATGTGATGACATCTTTATTCAATATTTTCCTAATTATTTCAAAAATCCTTGCCCTCTGTGATGAGAAAGACAAATTTTAAATTTGAACAACTTTAAAATAAAATATAAATAAAATTTTATGTATTTAAATACATATATTATTATATACATTTAAAAAAAATTATCAACAGTCTGATGAAACAGGATGTAATTCCTGCAAAGTATAATGTTAAAAACTTATGCTGGAGAATGATGTATTAATACTCCCCAGTGAAGAAATCTCAAACGTTCTGTTCTACACACTCACATACATACATACATACATACATACATACATACATACATACACACACACACACACACACACACACACACACACACACACACACACACACACACACACACACACACACACACACATATATATATATATATATATATATATATATATATATATATAGAATGTATCTAGCCTTCACGTGTTTTTTAATGAAAAAAAACAACATATTTTCGTAATTATTATTATTATTATTCTGACCCTACAAATTTTTAAAATTCAGACTGCAGTGTATATACTTAATCCTATAAAAATTTACTTGGATTAAGAATTCAAATCAGTAAGTGAGCTTTTGCTACTCATGATTACTAAATTAAAGGGACTAAAAATAAAAAATTAAACCTTGTCTAGTCTCTCTAGCCATGTTATACTATACAAGTCACCAAGGCAGTTTCCATCATCACAGTACCAACCGTAAGAAGATTCATCTGGAGCTGATGCAGTACTGGCCAAAACTGGGAAAATAGAATTAGTAATGAAATGTATGTAACCTTATAATCGCTAACTTCCTGGGACATGCATCTGCATGGTGTGAAGTGTGGTCTAGGTTTACTTACACCGTAACTATTAGATAGAATCGCGGGGCTCCCAGTCTCAGCAGCCCTCCTCGTTCCTTCTATAGCATTTTTCCTGTCTTACAGTTCTTTAAAAATAAATGTTTCCATCCTATTTTTCGATGGATACTTTGTAAATGTACCTGTAGGAGTTTTTTTTATTTATAATTTTTTTCACTACTTCTTTATCCCAAAATTCGGCTAATTTCATTGGCACTGACTATTTTGGATGGTTTTGAAGATTATGGCCCAGTTTTGTTAAATACTATGTATAAGTTCTAAAAAAGAGGCATAAATAGAAATAGCACTGGTTGAGAGTATGCTTTAAACTGATTAGCGTGGCTAGATATAATTTGTGAGACATCGAAACAGATAAAATTACGGTGTAGTAACAATGGAATAGGCAAGGAACATCTCTTTGAATTCCCCCTTCAACCCCTCCTTTTACTGTGATAGACCCTTCGTTTTCATTAGAAATTTTAGAGATATCTGTGTACATAGAAATATACCTGACCTTAGGAAAATCCGAAAGAAAGAATTACAAATATACTCTAATAAATAGAATAGCTTCCATTAATATGGCTAATACATTAATATTGAATGAAAATATTGAGAACATGAACTGAAAAGAAACGGGCTCCCTTAGTTTATGTGGCCATGAGCAGCAATGGTCATTAAAAGTTTATTCTGATAGATTGTCTAGGTGACACTATCCGTCTACCTGCTCCTCTTTCTCAGGTCCTAACAAACTTACCGTTAGTCTTGAACATTCCTTCTAAGTGGAAACACTATTTAAAAAAGTCTGACTCGCAGGAACTGTGTCATCTTAGTGCGGTTCCATTCTTATTCCTAGTCTCATTTGGAAATATTAAAATAGAAACAGTTATTACTTTGGTTTGACCTTTCATTAAACGAATTTATTGGCACAGAGTGACAAAGTCACCTATACACATTACCTGGCAGGGTCGGACAGCCCCCATGATATTTTAACTGAATCCCATGATTCTAAGAACCTACATCAAAAACTATTTTTGACAACTATTTTCCACTTTTCTCGAAAACGGTAAAAGCTATCGCCTTTAAAATGGTTTCATTCGTTTTACTAGGCCAAGAAGCCTATAGACCAAGTACTTGCAAGCATATGATGTAAGCGGAACGATTTTCTCGCGCGCATTTCGTTCCAAAAACCAAGTTATTATACAAATTTGACCTTTCAAATTAAACAAAAGATTTTTGTACCAAATTTCACCAAAATCGGAGAAAAACGAATGAAACCATTTTTAAGGCGATAACTGTAACCATTTATATATATATATATATATATATATATATATATATATATATATATATATATATATATATATGTGTGAGGGTGAAGGAGACGCCTAATTGTTAACTTGACTATGTATGTGTCTTGTATACAGTATATGATAATTATTTAAGTGGATTGTATCTCCTAACAAAGAAAAATAATATATATATATATATATATATATATATATATATATATATATATATATATATATATATATATATATATGTACGTACGTGTATATATACAGGGTGTCCCATGTAGAGGTCTCATAACTTTAGGGGTTTATTCTGCATCCCATTTGTAGTACAATGGCGCAAAAATGAGCGTTCTATCTGAAAATGTAGACAGGGCCGCCACATCTCACAGCCGGGACCAGGACCAGATCACGGGCCCCAACTACTCAGAGCCGGGCCCCTACTTCTCAGAACCAGAATGAAAAGTCTAGTACTTTGCTATAGGACTTTGGGCATTTTAAAATTATTTTCATTTTGAGTTTTGAGCGAAATGAGAATAAAAGCCGACAATCGGTGCAGCAAACTTTGCTGCAAAGATTGTGTACCTTGCTGAGCAAAGGTCACTTTCGGTACTTGTAGTTTTATTACGACTCCTAATGAAATATACTATTCTGGGACTGCACTTTTTTTGTCGTTCATGTACATTAAAAACAATATAGATCCCATTCCAATAAATATAGGCTACGCTCGTCTATATTTCTAACCCCCATTCTTTTTACAATCTCATAACCTATACATTTTTCCAATTAGCGAGGCCCGGCCCAGGCCCCAACGGCGCCCGGGCTCGGGACAACTGTACCCGGTTGTCGCGCCCATGTCGCGGCCCTGAATGTAGAGGAGCTACTTAAACTTTTGTATTTTTTAAAAACTACTGTTTTTTTTTTTTTTTTTTTTTTTTTTTTTGAAAAACTGAGGCTTCGGAATTTGTGATCTCTGTATCGTAAATAAATACCACATTTTTAGAATCTACATTAAATTTTCAATAAGAAACACCCGTTATTGAAATATTATCATGTAAATTAAGAGCTATATTAAAAGCCATATAAGTGAGAATTTTTAATATTAGTGTTTTATTAAATTATTCAATATTTTCCTAATCAGCTATTTTTAAACTTTGAGGTTTGCCTCCACCTCAAAAGTTGCATTGTTTAATAAGCTTCAAAATGGTAGTATATTTCATTAGGAGTCGTAATAAAACTACAAGTACCGAAAGTGACCTTTGCTCAGCAAGGTACACAATCTTTGCAGCAAAGTTTCCTGCACCGATTGTCGGCTTTTATTCTCATTTTGCTCAAAACTCAAAATGAAAATAATTTTAAAATGCCCAAAGTCCTATAGTAAAGTACTAGAATTTTCATTCTGGTTCTGAGAAGTAGGGGCCCGGCTCTGAGAAGTGGGGGCCCGTGATCTGGTCCTGGGCCCGGCTGTGAGATGTGGCGGCCCTGTCTAAATTTTCAGATAGAACGCTCATTTTTGCGCCATTGAACTACAAATGGTATGCAGAATAAACCCCTAAAGTTATGACATCTCAATGTGGGACACCCTGTATATATATGTGTGTGTGTGTGTAAATTTGAACCACCTTTATTTTCGTTCTCTAGGGGTTCTGAAACGTAAAATTTTCTAGTCAGCTCTTCCGGATTGCATTATGAGGTCAACCTTATAAGCGGTGTTCCTCCCTACGAAGGGAGAAAGGAACTGTGCTAAAATTAACTGCCATAAATCTCGCGAAGCTGGGATTTCCAGCATGTCTAAAATTTCAGATGTTTGAATGGGTGTTGATAATTTTCACAATATATGTATATGTGTGTGTGTGTATAAAATCCTTCCAAATGCCACTAGGTATAAGAACGGAACTGTGCTAAGATGATGCAGTTCCTGTGAGTCGAACTTTTTTTTATTTATAATGTTAAAATATGCTCAACATTAATTTTAAGAGTCATATAAATTAGAAAGACTTGATTGAAGAATGGGTTTAGGAATAATATGGGAATACACCAAATATCAAAATCTAATGAATAAATTAAAAGAATTGGGCATATCATAGGCATGAAAACTAAGGGGCTTATTAATAACATGTTACTCACTGTTATCATAGCGAGCAAGAAGATTGTCAAACATAGATCCAGACTCACAAGCTTCAATATAGAGTACCATCTACAATAAAGCATATCATATGTTAATACTTAGTTATTTACAAAAGAAATTTAACACTGATTTTATGAAAAGCCACGTTATTTTTCTTATTAATATTTAAGGTAATAATTAATATTCATAATAGAAATACTTCTATTATTATAAGTTGACATTTAACGATCTTAAATGGTATATTTGTCACAACTCGTTAAATGATATCAATCTCATGCTAAATTATATAACACATAAATAATTTAGACGAGTCAATTTTCTTGATTGCCATTTGACCTTGTAAGAAACCCCAGAGATATTTGGAAAATCCGCTGCAGGGCTTTCATCTGACAACATATCATAAATTATTCTTTTATCATCAATTCGGCTGATTGGCAATCAGTACCCAGTCTTGGTGGTATTTTAGGGTGGTTTCTCCCTTCCTCCATAGAGAAGAACCCCCGCTATGAGTTTGACTTCATAAGACAATCTGGAAGTGCCATGTGGAAATGTCAAGTTCGGTAACCAGCAGAATCCATCCACCAGAACATAGTTTTTAAGGCAAAATTTGCGTGAAAAAAATCTACATCATATGCCTGCAGGTACTCGTTTTATAGTTTCCTTCACGTAGAAAAACGAATGAAACCATTTTTAAGGTGATATCTCTGTATCTATTTTTGAGAAAATTGGAATAAAGTTTTTGATTTGGGTACTTATAATCATGGGAATCAGTTAAAAAATTTTCTGCATGTTCGTAATTCATCCAAACTAAAATGTTTAAATTTTGGTTACATTTGGAGTTAAGGAAGGATTACAATAAAATATTTTATTAACAGACATGAAAAGTTTTGGGAACTTCATATATTTTCCTTAATATCTCGAAAACGGTTATGAAATTGTGGTAAAAGGAAGGTGACCATTAGAAAGCTTACTAAATTTTCTATCTACAAAAAAAGGTTCTCAAGAAATTTTTTATTAGGCATTTTCAATCAGAGAATTTAGTGCTTAAAACTTCAAACATGTTTGTTTGGTTCTTTTGAAACACGTTTTTGGTTATTGGCGTTGTTTTGCTCACTTTTTAATTGGTTGTTGTTTTGTTTTAAATTGAATTTATCTGTAAAATTCGTATTATAGTAAAATAAGGCAAGACAATGAGAAATAGTAATAGTGTTTTCCTAGAGCGAACCTTGACAAGGCGTGGGAGTCATTTTCCATGACAGGTAGTAAGGTCATCCAAGACATAACCTTGTCATCCGAGACATATCTGGAGCCATAAAAGTATTTCATGAAAGGTCTAATCAAAATTATAACTGTTTCTATTTCAAGTTTTCCAAATGACACTAGGGATAAGAATAGAACCGCGCTAAGATGACGCAGGTCCTTCAAGTTGGACTTTTTTCTTGTAATGTTGCATAAACTTATATGGACATCAGCTCTAGGATATTTACTGACTGCCAAGCTTTCTAATCATCCATGTAGAAGCGAAGAATTTTGATGCTGTGATTTTGACAATCCAATAGTATTGCATCAAACTAACACTTCCACAATGGCAGCTGTGCACGCTAACCTAACCAATACCATGAAACGTTTTGGTAGTACTATATGGAATTTATTTTATTTAATATCATGAAATTCTGATATTGTTTAAGCTGTTACCTCAAAGTAAGTTTAGTGAGGGAATGGTAGGGTTTACATGAAATGGAGTTTTGTTATACAGGGTGTCCCACATTGAGATGTCATAACTTTAGGGGTTTATTCTACATCTCATTTGTAGTTCAGGGAAGCAGAAATAAATGTTCTATCTCAACATGCAGAGGAGCTACTCAAACTTTTGTCTTTTTTTAAAAACTACTGGATTTTCAAAAGAAAAACTGAGTTTTCGGAATTTGTGATCAATGCATCGTAAAGAAAGACCACATTTTTAGAATCTACATTAAATTTCCAATAAGAAACACCCGCTATTGAAATATTACCATGCAAATTAAGAGCTATATTCAAAGGCATATAGATGAGAACGTTTAATATTAGTTTTTTTTATTAAATTATTCAATATTTTCTTAATCAGCTATTTTTAGACTTAGAGGTTTGCCTCCGCATCAAAAGTTGCATTATTTAGCAAGCTTCAAAATGGTACCTCGTAGTTTAAGATAAAAATCTATTTCAATCTACTTTTTACTGATTTCCAAGTCAAAACCAATGAATGTGCTTCAGCGAGAAGGAGCCATTCTGAACACAATCTTTAATTTCACACGATGATGGCGAAGTCCCATCCTTCCCAAACTACATGACGTTTATTACACAAGCCCATCGACCAAATAACAGCTCACTCTGGTTTCAAATGGATGGTTGCCCAGCTCATAATGGACGAGTGGCGACGGAATGGCTGAACAATGAATTTCATAACCGTTCCCACATTACGTACACACATTTTTTGCTCTGAATAAGGATAGGAGTACAATCAAGTGTGAATGAATTTAGAAGAACATATTGGTAATAAATACCATAATTGTAAATACAATGAATACATGTATTATATGGTTATGTCTTGAGGGTCTTTGTAATATTGATTCTATTCTATTTAATTAAATTTCTGCTTATAATTAAACTGGGTTATACATTACAATAATTTTAAATTGTATACACTCCTGTAGATAAAAAGCAAAAAAAAATATTAACTGAAAAGCACCCTCAAAAGTTGCTTAAAATGTTACCTCGTTTTCCTAGGAAAAATCTATAGAAATCTATGGGGAGAAAAATGGTTATTACTGTGGACTAATAACTATTTGTCCAGTAGATTTTCAAAATACCTATAAACATAAGCTTGACATTTAACTGAATCCATGGAGGACGTCTTGTCTTTGAGTTCTCATGAGCTGGCACTGCTCCTGGATCCTGTTGATAAGTTCCTCCTTCGTCGTCACTGGCTCTGAGTACACTCTGTTCTTCAATGTCCCAATACATGGAAATCTTGAGGATTCAGATCAGGAGGCAAACGAACTGGTCCAAAGTGGCCGATACAACGATAAGGGAATTCAGTGTTCCATTCAGTCACCACTCGTCCATTATGAGCTGGACATCTAACTATTTGAAAAAAGAGTAAGCTGTTATTTGGTTGATGGGCTTGTATAATAAACCCCATATAGTTTGGGAAGTATGGGACATCACCATCATCGTGTGAAATTAAAGAATTTGTTCAGAATGGCTCGTTCACGCTAAAGCACATTTATTGGTTTTGACTTAGAAATCAGAAAAAAATAGATTGAAATAGATTTGTTTCTAAAACTACGAGGTACCATTTTGAAGCTTACTAAATAATGCAACTTTTGATGCGGAGGCAAACCTCTAAGGCTAAAAATAGCTGATTAAGAAAATATTGAATAATTTAATAAAACACTAATATTAAAAATTCTCATTTATATGGCTTTTAATATAGCTCTTAATTTACATGATAATATTTCAATAACGGGTGTTTCTTATTGGATATTTAATGCAGATTCTAAAAATGTGGTCTTTCTTTACGATGCATTGATCACAAATTCCGAAAACTCAGTTTTTCTTTTGAAAATCCAGTAGTTTTTAAAAAAAGACAAAAGTTTGAGTAGCTCCTCTGCATGTTGAGATAGATCGTTCATTTCTGCGTCCCTGAACTAGAAATGAGAATTGGAATAAACTCCTAAAGTTACGACATCTCAATGTGGGACACCCTGTATACACAGCACGTTAAAAGAAAAACTGACCAATTACAAATGTAGTCAAGACAACTTCAGCTTAAAAGTTTTGATTATTTAATTGTATATGTTTTTAATTAAATGCTCATGTTGATAAATATAATATAATGATCCGGTTTCTATTAAATAAAATGATTTTGTTACGTAGTGTTTTTGTGTTTTTTATCAATTCATAATTAATATATTTACATTAAAATAAATAGTGACCCAATATCTCAACAATGTTTTTTGTGTAGGAAGTCACAACTTGCATTCATCCTCTAATGAGTGAGTACAACATGTGTTCAATACTGGTCATCAAGCCAAGATTATGTATTTGGTTCTGTTAATTATAAGTATGCTTATTGTAACACATTAATGTATTGTGAAGTGTTTCATAATTATAAGCTATAATACTTGCTCCACTTACTTCTCCATACTTTTCTTCAGTTTTCATTTGCTTTAATACTTTAATGAAGTCATTTGCAAACAAATAATCCTCAGGAAATGCTAAAAGCCCAGCTGCCCCGTGATCAACAAAATTTATAAATACATGATCATTCGGCCCACTGAAATCAAATAAAGTTATCTTTTATTATATTGTAAATGGATGTTTGAATGAAATAAAAAACAAATTGGTTGAGCAAGAGAATTATGAACGGACATCATTGAAGTTTTTTTTAAACTAAAGACACTGAGCTAATTAAGGTTTTAGATGTATGAATGGATGCTGTTAATGAAGATCTGTCTATACAGCATAGGACACACAAACTGTAGGTAACACAAAAGTCAGAGGACAGTAAACTGTAAGATTCTAAAAGAGTGTTTGCTAATAAATGCATACCACTATATAATACCACAGTAAAGAAGGAATGCTTAGAGTCCAGGCAGTTACTGTGAAAGAAAAATCTATACTTCTGGATCTAATATTACAAATATTAAGGGGTTTTGTGCCAAAGGCCTAAATGCAGATGTGCCGTCAAAAAATATAAACTTAAGGGCAAACGAGATAATGGTCATAGCTGAAAATACACCAATACAAAAAAAAAAAAATAATAATAAAATAAAATAAAAAGAGTTCTATTGCCTGTATTATTAAACTTCTTTGGGGGGGGGGGGGGCAGTTCCTCTGGTTTCTGCAATCCTCATGGATCTTTAATAAATCTCAGTACACACCCTAATTGATCCCTATTCTGTCATTTATGTTTTCCAAGACAAAATTGCAGATATAGTAATTAGCCCATTAAAGTACAGCAGCCTACTGCTGGCTAGACATCCTTCTTCATAGTGATTTTCATATGAGATTAATAAAATAGGCAGAAAGTCAATGGATAAAGAAAAAACACTTTTACTTACTAGTAATTTTATTAAAACTGCCCTACGCATTTCACATCCTCTAATGCCTCTTCAGAGGCACTAAAAGAAGTTAAAACTTAATTATACAGCCTAACTATAGGTAGGCAAACCTACTTTAACCCTACCGTGTCCAAACTGAGATCATGTGGATGGCTGAGCATCAGCTGTTTAGTGTCAGATTTGAAAATCGAATGAGTCCGTATCTTGGTGCTAATGACCCTAGCAGTCGAAGCACCCAAAATAAATTAAAAAAAAAAAAGTCTGTATCTTATAATCTATATCCGGAAGAAGTCAGTCATATCAAATAAAATATCTTGTTCATCAAATTGAAAAATTGTTTATTGCTTAGGTTTTGTCTAATTAATTTTAAAAAAATATATTTTTTCATGATTTCTTTTGTTTTTTTTTAAAATGTTTTCCTATTTTTAATATTATGCATATTTTATTTTATTTTTTGTTTTGCAGTGTTGTGATAAGAAAAAAACACCACAAAATGCAAAATAAATATGCATATTATTAAAAATAGAAATAAATAAATGCTGAATAAACAGAAAAACTGCTATAAAATATCTATAACATTTATTTTTGTCTTTAAAAAATATCACTTCTTCTGAATCCTTTTCTCCAGTTGAGCCTGTAAAATTAAAATGCCTATAGGACCGTTTTGGAAGGAATTTTAATAATCTTTAGAATGGTTACTTCCCACAAATGCTAATTTATCCACCTTTTTTTATATTTAACAATACACAGAATATACAGAACAGCTCATGACCGTTAATAAAATATGTCTTCTCTATTTCATGATGAACATAAATTAGATAATAGTAATTTTTCATTAAGTATTGAATTATAGCACTTTGGAAAACCAACTTTAATGATTCACTTTTATGTTATGAAAAGTATACCCTACTTATTGTGTGCAATTACAGAAAAACAGTTAACTAAACCTAACTTATTCTTCAGTATGCTGAAACTGATTGTATATGTATACAGGTGGCTAAAAATGAAATATATATATATATATATATATATATATATATATATATATATATATATATCCTGCGTCCAATTAAAGGGGATTGCATAAGCCTCACCAATTTTAACCAGTGTCAAATAACAGGCTTTTGAGAGGTCAGTTTTAGGTAGCTTTAATTGGACACAGGAGATGAGGTCATATTTATCGACAGTTGGATGTGAGGATATATAGCAAAAACAAATACTATTGAACAAGCAACAGATGGGTGAAATTATAGAAAAATCCTAAAAACACTATTTTTCCCTGAACATGGAGGCAGTAACAAAAAGCTCAGTATACCGGAACCTTAGCTCATATAGATGTGAAGGAGAGCCATACTTATATCTGACGATACACATAGAAAAGCTTCGCCTCCTACCACAACTCAGATTATCTAACACAAATCATACCAAAATATACATCCAAGGCAATAGCTATGTTTTTAATATAGATCAATCATGCCCATTATGCAATACAGGAGAAAATACTATAGCACACCTACTAAATGAATGCAGGATTCTCAAGCCACTGAAAATTACCGTCACCAAAGATCAAGAATTACCATCTACCCAACTTGTTGATGCCTTATCCCCCAACACCCAAGAACAGCTAAATGCCTCTAGTCACCAGACCCTTCGATGTCTACAGGCTAGGAAGACTCTTCTAGGCTGAAATCAGAGATGGGCATAATTTTATTTATAAATAAAAATACGAATTTATTCGTACTTCATATATTTGTGAATACGAATATAAATAAATTCGTACTTTATATATTTGTGAATACGAATATAAATAAATTCGTATTTATAAGTGTGAATACGAATTTATTTTTATTCACATATATTAAATATAAAAATACAAATAAAATTTTATTCGCAAATTTTTCTGCGAATACAAATAAATTCACAGAAGAAATTGTAAATAATCACAAAAAATGTGAATATTTACAAAAAATAAAGTTATTACAAAAAAAAATCACATTAAAATATACGAATACAAATTTATTCAGATTATAATTTGTGAATAAAAATTTATTCACAATAAAATTCGCAAATAAATCATGAATTTATTCGTATTAAGATGATATTACGAGAGTTATTGGAGGTGATTTTTTTTTTTTTTTTTTTTAAGGCGTTTAACGTCTAGGTTATTCGCGCCTAGATTTTTTGTTTACCCCGAGTCTGCCGCGGGACCACCAGCGCCATGCTACAGGGACATTTATATATATATTTTAATATGATTTTCACTTGATTTTTTGTAAATATTCACATTTTTTCTGTGAATTTATTTTTATTCGCAGAAAAATATGCGAATAAAATTGTATTTGTATTTTTATATTTAATATATGTGAATAAAAATAAATTTGTATTCACAATTATGAATACGAATTTATTTATATTCCTATTCACAAATATATGAAGTACGAATTTATTTATATTCGTATTCACAAATATATGAAGTACGAATAAATTCGTAATTTTATTTATAAATAAAATTATGCCCATCTCTGGGTGAAATCAGTGCCAACCTTCAAAGTGCTCCCTTTAAAGACACCTAATTCGATGCATATTAATTATATTATTTTACAAGCATCATGTATTATTTGTTTTTACATAAAAATATTTTTGTTATTTTAATAATATTATGTATCATTTGTTGTTTTACTATGAAAAGTGAAATTTAATTTTGAGTGCCAACTCCTTGCTGTAAGTTTTTTCCTTAAAAGCAATAAACATATTCATTCATTCAAATATATATATATATATATATATATATATATATATATATATATATATATTTAATTATGAGCTTATAATTTAGCTCATAATTATAAAGTTAGAAGTACAATAACTATTTTTTAAAGTGTGATCTTTACCTTTCCAAAACGCGTTCAGTTCCTTTTCCTTTCAAAGCTGTTTTATTTCCAAGAAGAACATGTTTGAATGTTGCAACATTTACATCCTAAAAGTATCATGTAATATAATTCAGATATTATCATCTAACATAAAATTGCATTTTGTTGAAATAAAATATTCAACAAAATTATTTTATGTTATATAAAACTATAAAATAGTTTAATAACATAATAAATAAAGTATTTCAACAAAAGAACGGATTCCCTAAGATTAACAAAGCAAATTGTGGATTTTTATGAAAATCAAAGTAAAACAAAGCCAAAATAGTAGTATTTCATCATAGAAGTAGTTCATAGTTTTTTTTTGTTTTTTTTTTTGTCTCTGTTTACCTAAGTTAATAATTGTTTTTTTTTCCTTCTCTGTTTGCCTTAGTTTTTAAGTAGTTGCTTTTTCACTGTTTGCTGTGTCAAATTCCAGCATCAAAATATTTGCAAATGGTGTATTTTGAAGACAACGATTGGACAGTTTATTTTTTATTTTTTGTGTGAAAATCTTCACACACAAAAAAACGCTGTTTATAGATCTTGATGTACTTTTTTTGCCTACACATCTGTGTCTAGACCGTTAGGGCCCAGCTATATATGAACGGTGCGACGGTTTTTAAGCAACCATGATGAGACAGGGAATCTTTTTAATGGGCGAACCCATCAACAAAAAAATCAACTTGCCACAAGCCCGCATGTCCCTTATTAGAATTCGGAATGCTTGCTATTTTACTGTGGTACAAAACAACTTGAAATAGTGAATTATAACAAGCATTTCTGAATCAAGGAGCAGAATGGGCAAGGATTAGTAATACTGCACTTTACCAGAGGACCTGAACTCGAATCCACTGATGCAATGCACTGAATACTTTGTCCTCTAGTTTCATTGTTAGGGGTTCGTGTGTGGGATTCCATGCCATTCTGAAGCCCTACCAATGGCGTTTTTGGCCCTACGACAAAGGCTGCATTACGGAATGAGACACATAATAAGAAAATAGTTACCAAAATCTGAACAATTTTCCTTGTGTAGGCATAAAGTCAATGAATAAAAATAAATTACTAAATGTAATCAATCATTAATAAATTAATGTTTATGTTCATTTGATTTTTATTGTTGAGATACATATTGTTAAGTATTCATCTTGGCCCCTTGTATGTGGACTCTTTGCATCAAATTATATTATTTTTGTAGCTTTGCACGTACCCTTTATAAGAATAACACTTTTTATGTTATCAAATGGTGATAAAATATTATCAATTTGTTAGAAATTCTTGGTTGCCATTTAAATTTGATTAAGTGCATTTCCCATAGAGATCTCTATTTTCTACACTTCGATTCAATTAAATAAAATTTGTTGAACTGTTTTCTTCCCTAAAGTCTATCCATAAAAAGAAGAACAGAGAATGCTGTCTGTCTAATTCTGCTGGGATTAGTGAAACGATTTACTCAACTTTCATGAAATTTTTAACTCCCAAGCATAGATTTCACTTATTATCTGAGTCCATGTTGGAATTTAAGGGAAAAATTCATATAAATGCAGTGGAATACAATTGGAAATGTAGATGTATATTGTGCCCTTTTATGTATTTTAAATTGATAAAACAGGTGTAAGGTCATTATAAAAAAATACACAATTAAATCTACTCTAAAAAGTCAATCTTGACTCAGCTGGGGTCAGTGGAAGACTTAGGACATGAGCCACTGTTAATCTTTAATGATGAGACCTAGTATAATTACAGTTAAAAGCTCCTAATGAGGTGCAAGATACAGTGTGTAACATGTAGAGCCACAACAAAATATTCAGGGATATTTAATTTTTTATTTATTTATTGATCTTCCAATTGTTTTAATTCGTTTAAAATAAATGTGTTATTATCAGCCGATAAATCATATAACTCACAATATTCATTCTTCCTCCCCCCCCCCCTAGCCATTTGCCTCAGTTTAAAGACGATAAGACTATGCAGTCATACACAAAATCATCACAATTATATCACAAATTTAAATTAATTATAAAAACTTACATCTCCTTTGTAATCTATTTTAACACCTGTATAAACATTGGTCCCATTTGGTTTATTTATTATTTCACCCTTGTTTTTATTCCTGGAAATAAGGTATCAAATATGATTACTTAGATACAAATATTAAATAAGCAACATTACAAATGTATAGACAATATGCTGTGTATGATTGGCTTAGGTTAGTGGCAGAAAATGAGACAAAAAAGAATTTGTAATGATAATAATGATACCAGCAGGAAACTAATTTCTTATTCCATTGCAATTAACTCCAAGACTTTTCACAATTCAAATGCAATATTATTGATAGTTTCAGATGTGGAAAGATACTGCATGAGTAGGTGTATATTGATTTGAACATTTAGATTTTCATATCGGTATATGCTTCTAACCTTCCACCTTTAAGTTTCTCTGATGGTAGTTAAAGATATCAAAATATTCTAAGAAAAAATGAGAGAAGAATTTAATATTTTCTTCTAATGAATTTAATATTTTATCTAGTGACATCATTTAATATCGTATAGTGAAGTGAATGGATTTGCTGATTTTCAGATAAAAGTTTATGGGACTTGAGGAAAGTTTTAGAGAAGCAAAATATTATAATGAAGATTTGTTACTTCGAATACTTACTCTGAATTATTTGCGATATCATCATACATGAGAACAATGATTCTGTCTGGATGGACACCTTTGTTGATTAAAGTATGGTAAGCATGGCAAACATCCGCCTGTAAAAGAACATTTATTTAGAATATATATACATAAACGATTTTTTAGTCCCATCAATGAAAATATTTTGTTTCTTTTTTACCCCTAATTTTCTTGCTGGGTTAGTTTTGTTACTAGCGGTTGTGGTATTTGTTGGATGAATTTTCTTATACATTTCACCAGATTACTTCAGTTAGCACAGCTTTTCTTTCTCCCTTTTTTTGTATTTTGTTTGTTGAAATTTTGCTGATTTGAACATATACCATTGACATATAATGAAAAAAAAAATTTAATATTTAGTTGGACCTCTAGATTCCTTCAATGTTTTATAAGAATGAATATTGAGCTGATATGTGCTTCATTCAAATTCCGGCATCAAAATATTTGCAAATGGTGTATTTTGAAGACTACGAATGGACAGTTTATTTTTTGTGTGAAAATCTTCACACACAAAAAAACGCTGTTTATAGATCTTGATGTACTTTTTTTGCCTACACATCTGTGTCTAGACCGTTAGGGCCCAGCTATATATGAACGGTGCGACGGTTTTTAAACAACCATGATGAGACAGGGAATCTTTTTATTGGGCGAACCCATCAACAAAAAAATCAACTTGCCACAAGCCCGCATGTCCCTTATTAGAATTCGGAATGCTTGCTATTTTACTGTGGTACAAAACAACTTGAAATAGTGAACTATAACAAGCATTTCTGCATCAAGGAGCAGAAGGGGCAAGGATTAGTAGTACTGCACTCTACTGGAGGACCTGAACTCGAATCCACTGAGATCTCAATTTTCTACACTTCGATTCAATTAAATAAAATTTGTTGAACAAATTTGAATGTAAAATTTTACATTCAAATGTATTTACTCACCTGATGTCTGTAATTGTACCATCCATTTGATCCAGCAACAAGGACTGCCCATGTTGAAGATGTTAAGATCCCAGCTTTAGTCAACCATATTAGGCCAAACAACGGTATCACCAACAACAAACCTAATAGAGATATACTGAATTAACGTTAATTCTAAATTTAAATTCAGATACTTGTGGTTTAATGATTTTATTATTTATTTTTAGCGTGTGTCCTACCTCCTACATGAAGGAGACCCACTAATGGCGACGACCCAATGACACAATCCGGAAGTGCTGACGATGAATGTCAAAATTTCATAACCCCAAGGGTCGCGAATTTGTCTTTTCGCTGAGACGCCAACAGGGCTGACACGTGGGGGGGGGGGGACTGCCGGGTACTCTTGTCTCGCGCCCGGGCGCCGAGGGGGCCCGGGCCGGGCCTCGCTGATTGGAAAAAATGTATAGGCTATGAGCTTGTAAAAAGAATGGGTTTAGAAATATAGACGGGCGTAGCCTATATTTATTTGAATTTATTTGCACAATACAAGTGCAGTCCCAGAATAGTATATTTCATTAGGAGTCGTCATAAAACTACAAGTACCGAATGTGACCTTTGCTGCACAGATTGTTGGCTTTTATTCTCATTTCCAAAGTCCTATATATAGCAAAGTACTAGAATTTTCATTCTGGCTCTGAGAAGTGGGGGCCCGTGATCTGGTCCCGGGCCCGGCACTGAGATGTGGCGGCCCTGGACGCCAAACTAGCAAACTGAATTACGGATATTTAAATCAAAATCTCAATGCCACTTCCAGTTTCTTAAAAATAAAGAGTTTCTTCATACTTCAAAATAAGTGAAGAACATTCTACAAGTCTAGCCGTTATCATAATCGAAGTTCAAATAGCCTATGTTTAGCCATAAGCCTTGTATTGTGAATCCATTGTTTCTAGCGCGGGTCCTTTCTTCCTCCATAGGAAGGAAACACACTTATGACGTTGACCCGATGATGAAATCCGGCCGCGCCGACTGGAAAATGTTACTTTTAAGTCCCGTAGATCACGAAAATAACGGCGATTCAAATATATATATACAAACAGACAGACAGCTGATTGAAGATTTTGACCTAGTCTATACCCATTCCTGGATCAAGACCTACCTGTTTGCCAAGTTTTGTCAAATTCGGCCAAACGTTGTGTATTTGTATAAGGAATAAACAGACAGCTGATAGAAAATTTAACCTAGCTTATGATTCTCCCCGTATCAAGACCCACCTGTGTCCCAAGTTTGGTCAAAATCTGTCAAACGTTTCGACATTGTATAATGAACAAACATACAGACAGAGAGCTGGTATAAGATTTTGACCAAGGCTATATGCGTCTAAATGTTTCTTAAAACATCAAATATAGGTTCTTCAGACCGAGACTATTCATTTGATACCCCACATCATGGGTTTCGGACGGAATGATGAGTTTCCGAAGGCAGTACAAAACTGGCACCCCCCCGCCCCGGAAGCGGAATCAAACAACTTTTCAGGATTTTTCGATTTTTAGCACTTTCCTCCGAAGGAAAGTAGCTATTGAGGTTGGACTCATGACGGAATTTTTGAAAAATTTCTTCAAATCTTTATCGATCCTACCTAGTAGACACCGAAAATGACCCCCGTTAAAATTTATATATATCTCTCTCTCTCTATATATATATATATATATATATATATATATATATATATATATATATATATGTGTCTGTTAACACGATAGCGGCCAGAGTCTTTGTTTTTTCGTCACGAAACTTGGTATATAGCATTCAATTAGCAAACGATTGAACGAGTTCGTTAACCACCAAAGTCGGTCCACCAGAAGGGGGGGTTTACCCCGAACCCATAACACTAATTTGACTATGTCAGCCGTAATATTTGTTATATTTCAACGAAACTTGGTATTCGTTGTGTTAATATAGAGAGAAAATTGAGATATAAAAATGAACTAAATCGGTTCATTAGAAGGGGGGATTTACTCCGGACCCACAATACCAATTCGCCACTACCAGCCGTGATTTTTGGTATATTTCGACGAAACTCGGTATTCGTAGTGGTAATCTACAGGTAAATATGTGTTGTAAAAATAAACTGAATCGGTTCATTAGAAGGGGGGGTTTACTCCGGACCCAAATTCCTATTATACTCATACCGGTCGTAATTTCTGCTGTATTGTAACGAAACGCGGTATACGTCGTGGGTAACTCATGAGAAAGAAGTGTTGTAAAAATGAGCTGAATCGGTCAATCAGAAAGCGGGGGTTTAATTTGTAATATATTTCAATAGAAAAGCCCGCCAGACGTAGGCTCACAAAGCCTCCGCAAGGAGCGCTTTCTACCACTAGAGTGACTGTATCCTGTTCCTGCGTTAGATCAAAATACGATAATATGAGGTTTTTTGTATTTATTACGTAGTGTAATAGGTACCATGTGTAAACATAACTCTGGAAGCAAATTAATAATTGATCAGTTACTCATTACAAATTTATAAGAGAACTATTCATGTTTTTATTTTATTTATGTAGGATATTTTAAGCAAATTGTTCTGGAAAGCAGTCTACACTACCTAAATTCTGAGGAAAGTGCTTAGTTATGCAGCTCCTACGTGACGGACGTTTCCTTTAATAACACCCTCATATCTATCATCCTGCAAAATTTCAAGTCTCTGGCATCATGGGAAGTGCCTAATAATTTTGATGAGGCAGTGAGTCCTATAAATCGCGATTTTCGATCAGCTTATATCTCAAAAACTATTCGACGTAGAATTATGAAAATTTTCAGTTTACTCACATCTAGTGGTATAATACATGTGTAAAATTTCATAACTTTATCTTTACCTGGTTGAAAGGTATGAGAGGGTAAAAATCGGCTCTAAGACCGCCTGTAATATACACACAGTATGCTTAGGCTGGAACTTGGCCTGGCGCACTACCGTGCGCCTAGATAAAGAAGATATATTGCACTCACCTTTCATTGTGGAAATTACAGTTACTGTCCGCATAAAAAATTATTCACTAACTTATAGTTATTCCATATCTAATCTTATCAGTACATTTATATCAGTTTTTGAAGTTTTCCTCTGATTTGCAAGAACTAATAGCTGAAGAAGTTCTTAATAGAAGATGTTATCTGGTCTCTCAGGATCACTTAATTGTGAAACAATAGCAATTGACTCTTATTATCAATTTGATTTCTGTTGATAAAGTGCTTTCGCGTATTTACCTTCCTAATATACAAAACAGACGTGCTTATGATCTGGGCTCATGTTTCATTACTCAAGTATCTACGTGTCAATGTCCATGAAGAAGAGGAAGAAGGCTGATATTATTCATTGTATAATAGTCATCGGTTGTTTGATATGACCAGTTGAGATTGTTTCTCAATAATTTAAAAAACGTTTGACGTTAATATCCATAGTATCATTTAGATAACTTGGAATAGATATAGTCAATATTTTGTGACAAATATAAACACCTACTCCAATGAGACCATGAAGAAAAGTGAGATTTAAGGCGCCACAATGGGCAGACAACTTAGAGTAGAGGACATTTCTCACTCAACCTGTTCGAATTCCTATCAGAAAGTTCTATTATTAGGGCAGTCAATATGTTCTACCACTGAGCTAACCTCGCCCCTGTCAATATGTTCATACGCATTAATAGCATGCCTGGGTCAACACAAGGAACGAAACCAACACTTCAGACGTTTTAAGCACTTATTTCTCCGACTGATTGTTCCTCTGTTTTTGTAAGCTATTTAATTAACCTTTGAATGGATAGCCTCCACTTGCTACGATTTTTGAATCGTTTTCAGGATACATGAGGAACTACGAAAATCCCAAAATTGCTAATGTCTCTTATAATATTTTCTTTTATTCGAATACTTTCTTCATTCCAAAAGTAAACAATATATAAATACTTAGTTTTATGAATGTCAAACATCTGGAAATATTTTCAACTAAATTCATTGTTTTTTCCAAACGGAAAATTAGTTAGGAAAATGATTTCTTTCATTTTTCTCTCTCACTCACACTCACTCTCACTGTTGGGCGCTACAGTCCTTGTAGGACCTGGGCCTCTGCCACCATCCTGCTCCATTCCACGCGTTTTGCAGCTAGTTTTCTCCAATTTCAGATCCCTAGAGTCCGCAAGTCCTCCTCCAAGCCATCAAGCCACCTCTGTCTTGGTCTGCTTCTCTTTCTTTTGACCCCCGGTGCACCATTCAGCATCATTTTAGGTAGCCTACAGGGATCCATTCTTTCCACGTGTCCTAACCGCCGTAGTTTACCTTTCTTGATGATGAATGTTTATGACAAATCTAAAATAGTCAAAAGATAGTCGACCGTTGATATTGAGAAGGTGAGAGGATCGGGGTTCGGTCATAAGTTAAAGAAAACTGCATTTTAAAACTAAAATGAGGTAATATAATGACAATTATATATGTATAAGCAGACAGAGTTGGCAGTAATTAAGAATGGTATGTAAATATCAATGTAGCGACATTGATAATTATACATTTACTCGGTGAAATAATTTCAATCCCCAGAGACCGTAATGTAAACAACCTCCAAAGAGGTTATAGTGGTGACCCCGACGTGATTTGAACACGCAACCTTCTGATCTGGAGTCATTGAAGAAATCACTGCGGATGTGGTAGCATCTGTGTTTTACGACGGATGGATTTCCAGATTTGGAGTGCCCAATAGGCTGACGACTGATCAAGGGAGACAATTTGAAAGCGATCTGTTTCAAAGTCTCGCCAAATTCCTAGGTGTTGAGAAGATTCGAACCACCCCCTATCTTCCTCAAAGGAATGGCTGCGTTCAGAGATGGCACAGATCATTGAAAACTGCGCTAATTGCCCATCTTGACGCTAACAACTGGTCTAGTATCTTGCCAACAGTTCTGTTAGGACTGAGAGTTGCTATCCGGGAGGAAGTCAACATAAGTGCAGCAGAAGCCGTCTATGGCCAGACCTTGCGCCTCCCTGGCGAATTCCTCTGTTCCCGAGAGGCAGTCACTGATTTGCCAGTAATGATTCGTGAGCTGAAGGAGAATATGTCCAATTTACGCCCAGCAGAATTTCGCCAGAGCAACAGAAGTATTTTCCTTCACAAATCTCTTCGAACATGCACCCATATGTTTCTTCGGGAGGACAAAATAAAAAAATCTCTTTCGCCGCCTTACAGTGGACCATACCCCGTAGTGACTAGAACCGACAAGCTCTGCACCTTGAAATTACCCAACAGAGAGCTCACCGTTTCGTTAGACAGGGTCAAGCCTGCGTTTCTCCTAGCTGATCCTGAGGCACCAGCAGAAGTCTCTAGAACTACACCTTCAAGTAGCCTGAAATCTCCTGAGCTCGTATCACCCAGCCGTACTAACCAGTCTGGAGATACACCTACCTATGGACGATCACCAGGGCCACTTCCCATCCTCAAGAGCAGATCTGGTAGAGTCATCAAACCCAACGTTCGCTTCTTGGACGCGATTATTTGGGGGGAGTCCTAGTAGCGACGCTACTACTTGATTGATAAATAATCGCGACTCCTACCTCCCTACCTCTCTGGAGTCCGTAATGTAAACAACCTCCAAAGAGGTTATATCAATATATATATATATATATGTGTGTGTGTGTGTGTGTGTGTGTGAGTGTGTATGTGTGTGTGTGTGTGTGTGTGTGTGTGTGTGTGTGTGTGTGTGTATTAGAGATAACAAGAGTAGATAGTTAGCCGTCGAGGTGATAAGTAAAGATGGAATGGTTGTTAAAAAAATCTATATTTAGGACGTTTCGGCTACTCATTGGTAGCCTTCGTCAGCTAATATGACAAGAAAAGCAGAAATTAATACAGACAAAAAGTTTATAATTGAGATAAGTAACAGAACTATAAATACAATTAACTTATTATAGAAGAGAAGAAATGCCGGGAGGCAGAGGAAGACCAAAGTTGACAGTTAAGTAACCATTGTGGAAGTGTCTAAGAAAAAAGGAATCTACTAGGGTATATGAAACTGAAAACAAACCAGGTGGTGGGAGGGGGTCGGTAGGGATCAAAGGCCTGTTTATGACATTTTATGACAGGAAAGGAGAAAAAGTTGCTAATGGAAGGATACACAAGGGGCATGGGGAAAATACTAGGTGGGAGGTCGGGAGAGCTTTTGAAAAATATTCGCGTAAATAGGAGAAATGCCTTGTTTGTCAGTTTTGTAGTTTATATTGTTTGTGTTTAGGTGCAAATATTTTTCAAAAACTCTCCTTAGCACCTTTTCTCCTTTCCTGTCATAAAATGTCATAAACAGGCCTTTGATCCCTACCGACCCCCTCCCACCACCTGGTTTGTTTTCAGTTTCATATACCCTAGTAGATTCCTTTTTTCTTAGACACTTCCACAATGGTTACTTAACTGTCAACTTTGGTCTTCCTCTGCCTCCCGGCATTTTCATTGGTATGTAGTATCTTATTTCTTTGTTAAAATTAATTAATATTATTATTAGCACCTATTTACTTATATAAACTTCAATAAAATAGCCTTTTTTTTCTTCTTTTGTTGTTATGTTTCTATTGATTTTCATTCTACTCATTCTAAGAACTCATTCTAAGAATTTAAGACCAATTTGTTCTTTTATAATAAGTTAATTGTATTTATAGTTCTGTTACTTATCTCAATTATAAACTTTTTGTCTGTATTAATTTTTGCTTTTCTTGTCATTTTAGCTGACGAAGGCTACCAATGAGTAGCCGAAACGTCCTAAATATAGATTTTTTTAACAAAAATCGTATTGAGGTTTCTTTAGCCGAATCCCAGCCATTCCATCTTCACTTAAACACTTAACCACAAAATGTAACATATCTCCTATTTGTAATGGGAAAGGGAATTCCATTTTTCACAACCCTGGTCTTGATAAGGGTATCAAAACATATAAACGATAGACACAAAATCGCATTTAATGTATTAGCAATAATAAATAACTGAACTGTTTGTACAACGCACACAATGTAAAACAAGCATTCAAACTATAGTATTTGTCCTTCAAGCCAATCCATTAATATCCTCCCAATTGCTCCCTCTTATACGCGTAACTAAAAATATCTTGATTGTTGAGAATAATTATGACTAGATTTCACATATTTATAGTCTAAGTAATTATTAGACTATAAAAATGAGTGAGATTTATTACCCAAGCTTTTTTTTTGGAATTCGCTTAATTTAGGCAGCAACAGTGTAACAGACTTTTCCTCCCAGACGTGTTTCCTCCCATCCTATGGGGAGGGAATTCAGCTTATGACTTTGACTCGATAAAGAGCTGAGGAGATATGAGGAAAGCGAACATACTATATATATATATATATATATATATATATATATATATATATATATATATATACACACACACACACATATTTAATCCACCGGTATATATCGTTTTCTAGGGGTTCGGAAACGTGAAATTTTCTAGTCGGCACTTTCGGATTGCGTCATGAGGTTGACCTTATAAGCGGGTTTCCCCCTTATGGAGGGAAGGAGGATCCGCTCTAAAACGGGCAGGAACGGAGGGTTCACCTTTTTATGGTAGAATTAAGCTTCACTAGTCTAGTGCCTCTGAATAGGCATCAATGGATATGTAAGTGGTAGGACAGTATTCATAAAACCGTAAAGTAAAGGAGTTTTTATTTTATTGGTGTTAACAACAAAATGTTCTTATAAGTGAGTTGTATTTGTAGAGCTATCATATTTCTTTATTGGTTTAACTATTCTGTTTATCAAATCTGCACTGGTGTTTTGTCTTTTAGATGGCGAAGGCTACTTAATACAGAGTTTTACAAAAATCGTATTAATGTTTTCGTAGCCGAATCCCAACTATTCCTTGACGGTTTATCACCTCGATGGCTAACTATCTACACTTCGTGAAAAATATATTTTTTTACTTAATAAACATTTATTTTTATCATAAGCAATCATAAATTCTCTCGGCACTAATCAGTTTTCGATGGCAATAAGGGAAACTGTTACATAAATATTTCGGCTGGCGAGGTCAATTGGACACTGACCCAAATAGCGCCAGTCTTTCCCGAGACTCGATGGAGTTGCTTCGCATTGACATATGAGTCGAGGACACCTTCCAGCGAGCAGGATGACGAAATTCACTTCACGGAAGCCCCCAAGTGTTGACAACAGGTGAGATCATGCTCTAATTGGGTATTCTGGAAGTAATGGGTTCATTTGAAGGAGCACAGGGAAAGAAAATAGATATTAGTAGTTTTAGCACGGTTCCTCCTTCCCTCCATAGTGAGGAACCCCGCTTATAAGATTGACCTCGTGACACAATCCGGAAGTGTCTAAAACGGAGTTTAGTCGGACTAAACTCCGTTTTAGAACTCGTAGATATAAGAAAATATATTTTGTTTGTGTTTACCTAAGGTTTTAATTTGTTGTTGGTTATTTTAATTGCATTTAACAGTAAAATGATTATTTTACTAGAAAAAGTTATGAAAATGTGAAAGAGTGTCATGGTGTTTCCAAGAGCGAATGTTAAGACGCTGGGGGGAGTCGAAATGATACTGTCAGTTTCCTGTTGTGGCGCCTTAAATCTATTTTCTCTTCGAGATTTTATTTTATATTTTTCATGTAAGATTAAACCTCACCATTAACTGTTACTATTTCTTTGCTAATAGCACTAGTATGAATGGAACCGCAATAAGATGACGCAGATCGTGCGAATTAGACTTTTTTTTATTCTAGAAACTGGTAATTTTTGTTTCGGCCCAATGACTAGAAATCTATCTCTGAATGTGCAATACGTTTCACAGACTCTTAGTAAATCCCTGAAAGTGCCCTGTATACTATTGCTTAATGCAGGTGCATTATTTTAAACGGGCTTTGTTCTGCTTGATCACTCTCGCATTGGCGTGATTCTGACTGCCGTTGGAATTTCCAGAGGCCACAAGAATGATAGGACGCCACTGTCGGGGGTGGTTGCGCTTTTGTGGAGACAGCCGCAGATTGCTTGGTGCTAGGGTTCCGCATAATGATGGAATGCTTTGTGTGTTCCATGCTCGTAGATGCGTAGTCCAGACATTACTGTAATGATGTAAAACAGGACACACTTTGTGGATTTCCAAATCTTTGAGTCCACTCGTTGTCTCGATGATATCCATTGGGAAAGTAATGGGGTCCTCCAGGATTGTGAGAGGTACTTCTTATGCCATCGGGGACCTCAAATCCTTGGGTATACCAATGTATACTCTTTAATACCTATGTACTAATAATCTTCAGCAGATGTAGGACTCATTTCCTCAAGCATTCTTGGCAATGTTTTCGCTTTATTAGTGGCATTACTTTCATTTGCAATTTAATAAGTTATGATTATTCTAATCCATTTAGTATTGTATCCATTTATTTTCATTTGTTTTTTCATATAGTTTTTATTATTTTGTATTTTATTTGTCTGTTTTTTTTGTTGTTTTCTTATTTATTTAGTTAAATATTACTAATAATGTCACCCTAAATTAAGTGCGTAATTAATTTACTCTATTTTATTTAATCTTTGTTCATAACTTAAAGCAACTGATGTTAACTTAACCATTGGACTGGTGGAGGGGTTCATGGTAAAAACACTTGAATTATGTTATTTTCACATTTTAAGTATAAAAGGTCTTCTTGGATAATGAAATCACCTGCGTGTTCAATTGGGCTAGTAATGCTTGTCGTCTTAGATTAGATAATTTAGAAGTAATTAATAAAAAGGTGTATTTGTTACTCATTTTAATGGAGTCAATAATTGTTTTTTAAATAAATAAATAAATAAACATTCTTCCTTGTGACTGATGGACTATTATTTACTGTCATGTTCTCTAATTCTTATGATTTGAATAACTGTTTTTACAGAAGGGCATAGGAGATCAAAATTCACCTAGGTCTGTAAGTTTCATGTGAGTAATTCTAAATGATTATACATGCGAATAAAAGAGGACTTTGTTTTTTTGTCTGCATTTATTAAATTTTGATTAACTTTATTTAATGTAGGTTGTAAAACTTTTCGGAAACTTCGGGTGTTTTTATTCAACCAGTAGTCTTCTTCTCTTAAGTTAATAAATGTCTTCATTAATTAATGCTTTAATATTAAATTGTAGACGTATGCGATTTCAAATACCTTGTACACATCTTGTCGATGATTTGTAAAGCAAGATAGTCACAATCTGTTACAAGCATACCTTGTACCTAGCTCAGCGAGCTAGGCCTGAAATTCGTTTATAGAATTTTAATTTCTGCCTCTTCCAGGTAGGTAGGATACCAGAGATAATCCAGCCTGGAGCTATATACACTAGTTTAGACCTTCATATTCCTTTGAGCATTTCTGTAATGACGTTTATGTTACGTATTTTTTTAAGCATAAATATGCTTTAGCGATGACTAAACTGAAAAAAAAAGCGTTACAAAAAAGTGTCCGCTGGCGTTCGCGCAAGCGCGGCGGCCATATGCGAAAAAGAAGACTGCATGTTATATAGTACATTACATTGGTTTGTCGGGTGGACCTAAAGCATATTCTTGTTCCTGAATTTGAGAAGAAGGCTCTGAACGAATTTAATTTTTTTTATTTAAAGAATATATTGAAAACCGATGGTGCGGCTCAAGAAATTTTCAATTTTTTTGTTGTGACGTAGTATTAAAGGACATGGGCGTATATAAGGGGGGGGCTGCAGCCCCCCGAAATTTTGATGGTAAAAATCTGTCGTAAAACCCTTAAAAATAAATTGAATAAGATCACTTAGTTCATAAAAAATATATTATTTTACATGTAATAGCGTTTTAGTTGCCTAAAACTATTCCAAGCTCTAAATTTTCAGTATTCCATACCCCGGAAATGGTCTCAGCCCCGAAATTTTCCCAGCTCTCCCGAAATTATTTTCTATATACGCCCATGTTAAAGCATCGGGCGTCGAAACAAAACTTGGTATTTATTTTTAAAACAATTATTATGATTGAATATTCATTCAATGAGAATTGGCCGTAGTTGTAGATTTCCATTTATTACTTAAATATTACGAGAACACACATACTACATTCTAACTAGTGGGTACATGGTAAGTGATCATGTATACATTCATTACTTTTTGAAATATGGGAACTTGTATATTTCATTAATTACCTAGTTTCGTAAGGTTGTATATTTCCTTTAATGATTTAATTGTGAGTAAATGCATTCGAGAAAGCCTGTTCATTGAGGTTCTATATTTCCTTTAATGATTTAATTGTGAGTAAATGCATTCGAGAAAGCCTGTTCATTGAGGTTCTATATTTCCTTTAATGATTTAATAATGAATGAGAGCATTCGAATCAGCCAGTTCATTGAGGTTTTATATTTCCTTTAATTATTAAATTATGAATGAATGCATTCGAGCAAGCCAGTTCATTGAGGTTCTATATTTCCTTTAATGATTTAATTATGAATGAATAAATTGGAACTAGCCAATACTTTGAGGTACTATATGACCCTTTTTAGGATTTGGTATATTAGATAAATAAGCTTTACTTACGCTAAATCTCATCTTATTTATTGAAAGGGGGTTCAGCACCCGACTTATGTCCTGGAGGACCCGAGTTCGAAACTCGGACGCGCACTAAAACTGTTATCTACTGTTTCTGTCTCTCCCAGCCTTTAATGGGTTACTGCAAAGGGGAAACACAGGCAGCAGGAGCATAGTACTGACCAAAATATCTCTAGTTTGTTGAATGGTCATGAATCAGATACCACTAATGTGTCTGCTCCTCTCGGCTCTCGTGTCCTGTTACAGGAATGATTTATATTAATATAATTATGAATTTACGCATTCGGGCAAGCAAGGCATTGAGGTTGTATATGTCCCTTGTTAATTTAATTCCGAATGAATGCATTCAATCAATTACAAATCAATGCAAACCAATACATTGAGGTATATATATTTTCTCAAAACATTTAGTTATGAATGCCTAATTATAACTTGTTTTATATTTACCTTATTAATTTAATTATGAATAAATGGAAAAAAGCATCCTTTATTGATGGAGTTTGAATATATCCTTTGATGATTTATTTACGAATTATTAACTTTAGGTAATAAATTGATGATAAATATTTCATTTATTAATTTGAGGTGGTATAATGGGCACATATAAGGGGGGTGCACCCCCCCCCCCCCCCCAGACATTTTGATTTAATTGGTAAAAATGTGTCAAAAAAACCTTAAAAATAAATTAAATAAGATCACTTAGTTCGGTTAGTTCAGAAAAAAAATTTTTTTTAGTTGGCTAACTATTTCAAATTCTAGATGGTTAGTATTCCATACTCCCAAATACTCCCAGCCCCCCTCCCTCAAAAAACGTATTTCCTATATACGCCCCTGTGTGGTATATTTCTTTTAAAGATTTAATCATGAATACATCCAGAAATTCGAACTAACATTAAATAGTATTATTGACCATTGCTACAAAAATGTTTAGAGTATGGAGGTTGACAGTAGAAAAACCCGTGAGGGAGGAGAGCCGCCTGCGTCTCAGTGGGAGGTCAGGCACTAGTCCGCGTTCTCTTTGTCATAAGTCACATGCTCCTAGACACTGATCTATTTTATTTCTAAGGTAAATAATCTTGTTTATCTAAAAAATTTCTTCCTTGAATTGTTTCTTTATATATATATATATATAAATGAATTTTCATTATCTCCTGTGATTAAGAACACTTCAGTTGATAATTCTATAATGCTATATGAATGGCAGATGGTTACGATTGCGCGCGCATCTCTTTACGTCACATCACACACTCTCTAGGCCTGCACCTTACACACTGTGCAGTGTAAAGTAAACGCTAGGTCGTTTAGTGTATTATTTCTGTATGTGCTTTCAAACAGCAGTATGGATTTTTAGATTTTAAATTTTTTTAAGCTTTTTTTTTAATTTTTTTTGCTCTGTTCTTAAAATTATTTAATTACATTTTCAGGAACAAATATACATTTTTTTTTATATACAACGTTATGTTTTTTCACGAGTTCTGTCCCTCACTCATAAGGAGGTAACCCACTTATTTTTTCGAACCGATTACGTATCCCACCGACTAGAATACATGTCACGTTTCAGAAACTAAAGCTCCCGAAAACATCGGTGGTTCTAATTTGTGTGAGTGTGCCTGTGTATGTGTGTATATTTGCCTATTAGCTCCCTAGTAGCCTCTAAAATAATCCCAATTTCATTAAATTTAGTACTTTTGGAGTAGAGGATGAATTAGAAATCTATTCGTATATCTTGTTAAATAACTCAAAAATGTTTGAGAAATCGGTGTGTCGTAGACAAGCATTCGAAAGTAATAATTTACCATAAGTGTCGACACTTCTAGCTACCACTTACGCCATCAGGTGTAAACACTGTTTATAAAGATAAGAACTTAATGTCAGAGATAAATATCTTGGCTACTAGCTGTATTGTCGACACTTCTAAACCAACAGATGTAAACACTGATTATTTCTTAGTTGCAACAGACCCGACATTCATCACTGGAGTTGACTGTTCGTCTAGTTTTCGTGTGCAACATGGGCACCAAAAAAGTCCAACTCGCAGGAACTGCGTCATCCGTGTGCTTCCGTTTTAATCCCGAGTGTCATTTGTAAAGAAAAAGAAACAATTATTAGTTTATTTTGAAAAATGACTTATATGTTTCTAATTTTCTTACCTTATTTTACTAGAATACTCATTTTACTGTTAAATGCAATACTAAAAATGTCCGACTCGCAGGAACTGCATCATCTTAGCGCGGCTCCATTCATATCCCTAGTGTCATTTTGTATACTTAGAATAGAAACAGTTATTTCTTTGTTTTGATCATTCTTAATGTAAACACATATTCCAAAGAAAAGGCACAAGAAACTATTCTAAGCGGAAATTACTCTTTCGGCCGTCCGGTTTCGCTCTACGAAGACTCTACTACGAATATGTTTCTAATTTACTTAACTTACTTTACTAACATATCCATTTTAGTGTTAAATGCAATTAGAAATACTAAACTACTCATTTTACTGTTAAATGCAATTAAACAAAATAAAATTGTACAAGAAAATGAGAAAGCAGTGTTATTTTTTAATGAACTACGCCACATACAACCACAAAATATAATTATATTTCTACTATAGCATTTGGCTGCGTGATTTCCTACAGGTGAAATATCAGTCAGCTCTTCTAGGATGCATCTTGATTTATGAAGTGCAATAAACGCCTACCTGAAGCCTGCCTAGTGTACCTCGGGCCGGACAGATGTGTGACCCTACACAGGGTCATCTCAAGACGTATCCGTTCTCATCCATAGTGTCATTTGGATAGCTTAAAATAGAACTAAACATTTTTTTTTTATTTCATGAAAATTCTTAACACCCACAGGATAGAAGCGGAATCTAAAGCAAGACTCTCAAAGTCAATTCAAAATACAAACACGCTTCTCGATTACTTGTCATGATTTATTGAAAAAAATTCAATCAAAATAACAGCACGAAATTAAAAACTAAGGCAAACCGAGAAAAAAAAAACCGATTAAAAACGAAGGTAAACAGGGACAAAAAAAAAGAGGAGTAGATACAGTTATTAGTTTGTTTTGATCTTTCGTGAAAAATTATAAATATCATTCCCATTTTCTTATCATGTTTTACTAGAATATTCGTTTTACTTTTCTTTTTTTTTTTTTTTTTTTTTTTGGTGCATCGGCTGCTCAGGCTATTAGCAGTTTACTGGTAAATGCAAAACAAAAAGTCCGTCTCGCAGGAACTGCATCATCTTAGCGCGGTTCCGTTCATATCCGTAGTCTAATTTGGAAAGATTAAAATAGAAGCAGTTATTATTTTGGTTCCACCAGTCTTTTTTTTTAAATTAATTATTATAATGGCGTGTCAACCCTTAAGGTCACTAACGCCATTCCTGTCTGTAGTAAAGTCTTGAAAGGTCATGATTTACGATCTTACCTGGAAGTGTCGGCTAACACTAGAAACAGTCACAGGTGACAAGGTCTTGGAAATCCATATCTCTAACATTAAATTGTTTTTCTTATTTTTCTTAACCTGTTTTATTTTCAAATAGATTATCCAACTATAAGCAATTAAAAAATAACAAGGAATAAAAACAAACAAAAAGAATAGTTCGAATAAGCGAAATCAATTACTTTAAAGATTTATGCTCTTATTTCTCCGATTGACATCGCCTAAT